>LGAG01000411.1:63194-82666 GCA_001278395.1 Lerema accius
GTTTTATTATCAACAGTGATTAAGTATACCTCGATTTTTCGTCGTGATTTAAAAAGTAAACAATCTTGGTACAACTTTTATTTATTTCATTAATAAAAAAAAATATTTAGAAGTATACAGAAATTTATTTTAACATTAAATTATTGTTTATTCTTTAAGTTTTTTTTTTTATTTGTGTCTGTCTTATTTTTAAATCGATAATTACAATAAAACGATACTGTAGGATTGTTTACTTTTTAAATCATGACGAAATAAACGAGTTTGGCTGTCATTGATATATTATATTATTTTGTTATTACATATCAAAGTCATATGACAGTAATTGAAACATAATTATTGTTTTATTATTATCACATAACACAGTCATTGATACAAATTGTTTTATTATCAAAATTTCGATCGTAAGAATTTTCAGAAATTGACTATTAAAAGTTGTAGCCACACAATTATACAAAAAAAAAACTAATTCTCCACTCCATTTGTAAAGATTTAGCCATAAGCCTTCTTTCAGTATCAGTGAAATTCACTACCAAAAACATTACTTACTATCCAAATTATTATAAATTAAGGTAGTGTCATACCTGTTGTTCCAGTTTCTTCTGTAAGGCTGCGTTCTCACTGAGTGCTTGTTTCAGCTTCTCTTCTGTCTCTCTCTCGCGCGCTTTCATTTCATTTTCCAAGTTCTGAAATACGTATTCATTGTAATCTACAAATCTATAAACACCCGGCTTAAAGTTTTCTTATTCCTTCAGTAGATTTTTAATACAATACTTTTGCTATGACAGTGTTTTTTTATAGTTTAGCTAGTCACTTGAGGCGTTTTAATAAACTTACCATATACCAAGTCTAATGGTGGTCCTAAACCATTCTTTATTTAAGATTTTGATTTCTACTAAAATACTTCAAAATATCTTAATTAAAATCGTTCCAATTGTTTTTTCAAAATTTAGTGACAACAACATATGCTACGATACAATAAATATAAAAACACATCCTAATTTTCATTGAACCAAAGTTTCATTCCAACCTTCCTAAATACCTACATTAAATCCTAACCAAGTAATCCTTTAAGGATTGATCTTTTGACCCGTTGTTAAGTCGAGCAATAAAATATTAAATAACGGTTAAAATAGCCTCTAAATCTTTCGTAATAAGGTTCAAATTGAACCATTAGTCAATATTTTAACCAGGACAGTCTTACCGCTAACTGCAGTCTGAACTCAGCATGAAGACACTCTCTCTGTTTGTCCTTGTCCAACCTCTCCGCCGCAAGTTTAGCACGAAACCCTCTCATCGTACTTTCTGCATCTTCTAACTGTTTGTGGAGATCCTCTATCGTCTTCTTGTGACTGTTGAATGCAATTAAAAGTATGGAGTAAAATGGTATAATAAAATTCCAATGTTAATACGTGACTTGCCTGTAGAATTATTTAAGAAACGTGTAAATTCACACCTGTCAGAAAATGACAAAGACGCATGGAAATAAACAGCTCTGCAGCCGATTCCACTCAGGTTATACGATATGTAATAATTAAAATGATTGTACTATTATTCCTTTTTAAAAAGATGTGCGGAGGAGTTTATTGCCCCTTTCTTCTCCTCCATATTAAAGCACCTTTACGAAACGGGGGTAGATTCAAAAAAATTGACGTGCATAAGTGTATCATTGATACCTACATGAATAAATGATTTTGATTTTGATTTAATTTATACAACTAAACAAAATTAAAATGTCTGTTTGTCATATTCATAACCGCTTAATGCATACGTATTTATACACGGTACAAGTACCAAAATATATTTTTTTTTTAATTTCTGTCTGTTTGATCCGGCTAATCTCTGAAAGGGCTGATCCGATTTTAACGGGACTTTCACTGGCGGGCAGCTGATGTAATAAGGAGTAACTTACGCTTTTTTTTATACTTTCATTTCGGTATAGGTTTCCCGAAGCGAGGGCGGGTCCACTAGTATAAAATAAAAACACAGAGTACGTGTGTTTATCTCTGAACTCCTCCTAAACGGCTGGACCAATTTCAATAGTAAAAAATTTATAAGGTATTTTAGACGGACCGAGTAT
The DNA here is from genome assembly GCA_001278395.1 of Lerema accius. Lineage (NCBI taxonomy): Eukaryota > Metazoa > Arthropoda > Insecta > Lepidoptera > Hesperiidae > Lerema > Lerema accius. The sequence continues at coordinate 65,272 of LGAG01000411.1, forward strand.
GGTTTCGAGTCACAATTGGAGCCGGCAGGTGGTGCTGTGGTCGAGATATTTCAAGGGACCCGCCAAACTATTAGTTATAGAAACGTTGCCATAGCAAAAGTTGACCGATATGATGTGCATTTACTAAAGGTACATGATAATTGAGGGTCAAGAGTACCTGATGTGGAAAACTAAGAAGATATTAATTAAACTATATAAGACAAAATATGCAGCAGAATGAGCCTGCCCGGTCGTCTAGTAATATTATAAATTTCTATTTATCAATTTCTAAGATTAGTAACTTAAAAAAATAGGTGAGTTTATGTACAACTTGCATCGGCCGGGAATCGAACCCGGGCCGCCCGCGTGGCAGGCGAGCATTCTACCACTGAACCACCGATGCTTATATTCTACCATACAAATTTATAATCCAGTATCTAGAAACTATAATTATATATTGTAATAAAGACTTAATAAACAATGTAACGATATTGTTCTCAACAAAGTGAAGTTATTAGCATTCGATAGATGGCACTGTGTACAATAAAATGTCCACATACATTTATATAATATTATGTGTTATTTATGTATAAAATTGGATGTAATAGTTAAATAAAACTAAACACTCTTAGCCAGAAATACATGAACACGCCCATACCTCTAAAACAGCATGGAAATCAGACAATTTCCATACATTAGTCAAAAAAAAAAACGGCGCGGCCAGACCTAGAATTATTTTCAATAGAAGAACTTAAAAAATATACATATATGGACTTAACCCTGTAACTGTCTTTTTGTTTGTTTTTGCATATTTAGTATTTATTACTGTTACGTATGAGTTACATACGAAAACTTAAATAACTACTCAAAAACGTAAAATATAGTTACTTATATACTTATAGTTACTGTGTTAAATTCATTAAATTACTTTAAGATCTATACAACTTACCTTGCAATTTTTTATTTTTTAACAGAATCCATAAATTTAAACTCATCATTCAAACCTTGCTGGGAATCGAACCCGGGACCTGACAGCGGTCCGGTAGCAACTATTGCCTCATACAAGTGGTATTACATACATACCGTTCGCTTTGCATCTGTGTGCTGTATAGTACGTCCTGTTGCGATGAGTTGGTCGCTTGTAGTAATGCTAACGCATGTTGAAGCGACGCCATATGGTCAGTGGCACCCTGAAAATGCATATTAAGTGGCTTTAAAAATCCTGTTTTATCTTTACATTGTATCTATATTAATAATTTCGTGCAGGGGTACGGTAGACTCGATCGAAACCTTATATGCATAACAAAACATTTAAAAATAATAATTTCGAGTCGACAACAAAGTTGAGTCGAAATTCGGATTGTGGAGTATTTCGTTAAATTGTTATGGCACTGACAAATAAACCGCAGTCGCTATTTCAGTTAGATGACAAACGTTCCGTTTCACATATACATAAAATGATCTGTCATGAAACTTATGTGGCAGACGAAATTTTACGCGAGCGAAGCCGCGGGCAACAGCTAGTTCTTTATTTAATTATCGACTCACTAATAGTTCCTATGTTCAAATCACAAAAATAAATAATATGCAACTACTTGTCTTGCATAGTTTGATTAATTCACTAGAATTCTAATTTAGTCGCTCACAACCTTAAATTTTTATAGAGCATTTAATTTTCATAGTAAATAAAAAAAAATGCTCATATTGAGAAACTTTTGCAATGACAGGATTTCAATAACTCAAATAGTTTAACTAGACAAAATCGTCATACAAAACTAGAAGTCAAGCAATTCGTATTCTGGCATACCTGATGAAGCCTATAGTTACAAAAACTACAGGTGCAGATTAGATTTGGTCAGAGTAATTATTTATTTTATTTTATTGTATTACGAGCTATTGCCCGCAGCTTTGCTTGCGGAAAATGCTTGCTTTAAAATTTGGTTAATTTTCATACAAACTTTCATCCCCTATTTCCCCCCCTTAAAGTGGGAATTTCCAAAAATCCGTTCTTAGTGCTCCCCTACACGCTAGAAGGAACCTCTGTGCCAAGTTTCATGCTTCTAGGTCTTCCCGATTAGGCTGTAGCGTGTCTGTCAGTCAATCAACATTTTTATTAAGTATGATGATGTTAACTGACCTGTAAAGCGACTGAATGTGAGTGTAACCGTTGCTCCAAGCAGGTCATCTTGTATCCATACAGCTCCATCACACTGGATGTGGCGATGTCTGAGATCTGTCAACGCAATAAATACTTTAAGTTACCCATTGACTCCATGAACATGTTTAGTGACGTCACAAACTGACTACGTAAACATATCCTACAACATGTGTTCCTATACTTTGAAGACACTGGAACACCAATCAAATATCTTTTATTTTATATTTTATGATACCTCATATATTGACTTCTTGTTACGTCTTATGCCATTTCTTCCCTGTGCTACACATCACTGATTCCCCAAACTTAGCTTGACCATTTGTGGGCTTAAAATGTGTAATATACTTTTGGTGGACCCAACAACATCAATCACCCACGCTGACACGGCCAGTGACGTCACAGCTCAGTGTGCAATGACGTCACCAGCCTACTACGTCATCATGTCCTATGACGTCACCCCCCCTATTTTCCCGTCCCGCACCAGGTCGTCCACCACAGTCTCACTTTGTTCTGTGACGTCACCAGTTGATGACGTCATCATGCCCTATGACGTCACCCCCCCTACCTTCCCGTCGCGCAGCGCGTCGGCGAGCCGCTGCAGCAGGTCGTCGACGACGGTCACACATTGTCCAATGACGTCACCAGTTGATGACGTCATTAGGCCTTATGACGTCACTCCCCCCTCCTACCTTCCCGTCGCGCAGCGCGTCGGCGAGCCGCTGCAGCAGGTCGTCGACGACGGTCTCCTGCGCGGCACTGAGCCGGTGCGCGGCCCAGGCGCCCTCCACGTCGTCGGCGCGGGGGGACGCGCTCTCCGCGCTCACCTCCGACACGCTCGTCAGCGTCTCGCCGAACACCTGGAAAGTTTAATGTTATAGCGCGGGCGCGAACGTCTGGAATTTTTCATTTTAATGTTACGGAAGAGAGAGACACTTGACACAAACATTCCTGTTTACTAGATGACTCCAAACCTTGTATACCTCGTTTTTTTCGTCTTGATATAAAAGGTATTTCATTAATTAAAAAAAAAAATCACAAGTATACAGAAATTTATTTTAACATTAAATTATTGTTTATTCTTTAGTTTTTTTTTTATTTGTGTCGGCCTTATTTTTAAATCGATAATTACAATAAAAAGACAGTGTAAGATTGTTTACCTTTAAAATCACGACGAAAAAAACGAGGTATATGTAGTATTACTACTAGCTTGCCACCCGCGGCTTCGCCCGCGTGGAATTCGGTTATATCGCGCGGCTTTTTTACGATCAAAAGTATCCTATGTCCTTTCCCAAGTTCAGTTCTATCTTCAAACCGAATTTCATCAAAATCGGTTCAGTGGTTTAGGCGTGAAAGCGTAACAGACGTATAATATTAGTAGGGATGTAACTATTTAAGATGAATAAATGTTTTTGGTTTTTGTTTGTTTGTTGTTCACAAAATCAGATTCTGAATTAACCCTGACCATAGGGGAGAACGGGCTAGAAAGAGACAGGGGTAAGTTGTGCTCATTCAAACATTTCCTTAATAGAAAAAGACTTATCCCTGGCTCATTCAGGTTTATTGGATTCGTCTCGACTGTGAGAGTGACATAGTGGTGGTACTGTCAGCTCATTCGCTATCTTCATACCATAGAAAATAACAAAAATAACTATTAACCTACATCTGTGTATCCAAATTACCTGGTTCATTTGATCAGACGGGAAGCAGTGATGTTTGATGAGTTGTAGTATCTGTTTCCGCCGAGATCCATTCCCGCTTGTAAGGCCCGTGCAAAGGAGTTTCCTCACCTGAATATTAAAAACATTATTATATTGAATGACTGTTTTAGTATTATAAAAATGGCAAAAACAGTGTATGTGAAGGTACCCACATATCAAGCTTCTCGCAGTTCTTAAAACTACCCGTATATCAGTATGGGATATCAAGTACATTCGTACTTAATATTAACCAAAAATAAATTTGTTCAAATATTTTTATTATTTACAAATAAGTGTGTTAATTTTTTTCAATGTCTTACATAAGATACAGACCATAGTCTACTGAGCACTGTGTAGGAAAACGCTATCATTAATTATTTAAGTTACGTTTATCCGACCACACCTTGTTCCAAACGCTGTGCTCAAATATTTTATGGCATAAGACCCCAACATACCTGATGATGGGCTAACAGTCTGTTCAGGGCAGCCTCCCAGTCTCTTGAGAGCGGCGACAATGTAAGACCTGTACGACATCCTGTTATAACAGCTTGGAGGGAAGACTCCACACCCATCGGACCATTCTGAAAACATTTACACGAGTAAACTATCAGGTTATGTTGAATTGTGTCTTAACTACCGCGTAATATTCACGTGGGTATACACGGTAAAAACGCGCCCAAAAGCTCATAATTACACACACGTACGCACACGTACACGCACCCAAGCTCGCACGTACACACTCATATACAAACACGTACATATACATACGCATAAGGTTCTTTTTTTAATGTCTCCTTTTCAATTGTTTCTGTATGTACCCTCTTATGGCGGAATAAATATATTTTTCTTTCTTTCTTTCATATTGACACGTACGCGCACACAGGCACCCACACACACTCACGCGAGCGTTACCTTCCACTGGAGTATAATGTAAGAAACCAGAACAAGTACGTAAATTACCAAAACCTGCTCATTTCCGCCGTATCTCGGTTTTATATCCCCTTTTCCTTTATCGTCCACGTATCAGCCATGAAAACACTGACAACTGAACTATAAAAGAAAAACAAACTTCCGTGTTAATAAGCAATAACAATATGTATATAAATAACACATACCTGCGTGGTATACTGCAGCACGCTATACAGGGTGTCTTCGAACGAGTCGGGAGTCACTTCTCGAAGTACCCTCTCTTGTGTTTCACTCGACTCACACAGAGCACCCACTACGTGTAACTGAAATGTTACATTAATGTTTTACTATTATTATTGTAATGTGCCTTTATAAACAGTAAGTAAGACAGAGAAAGAAACTCCTCAACACATCTTTGATTGTGAGAATATGTCAATAATTTATTTATTTACTAATAGTTTTAAACAAAGAAGCGCTATATCCCGGCGGCTTGCGTCGATTTTAAATTATCGACAAAGTTAAGCGACAGCGGGCGTGGTCGGAAAGTGGATGGGTGACCACTAGCGTCACAATATCTTGAGCGCTTCCGTGCTTCGGAGGGCACGTAAAGCTTTCGAACCTGGTAGTTATCGATAGATAGCAGTCGTTAAGCCATATCGGAGGCCTTTGTGGGCATAAAAACTTCCAACACTTGGTTTGGCCACTAACCCCTCCGCCAATCCGCACTGGAACAGATTACTAAATGTTCAAGGCCTCCTCAGTAATGAGGAGAGACACGTGCTTAGTAGTGGACCATTAATGGGTGGAAGCCAAGCCAACTATTAAACAATCTTACCCACTGCAGCCCAGCCTTCCCCGGCTCGAGTGCGGGCGGCACCAGCAATCCCGGTAGACCGTCGCTTATCACTGATATCAGCTCCTGAGGTAGACGACCTTCGTCTGTAATGATAATAATAACATTACTGACAGAACGATGTCGTATGAGGGAAAGAGATGGAAGATGTGTGCGAGGGAGAGGTGCTGTTGTAATTCATCAAAACATTACTGAGGGAATTAGATACGCGTTTGGGAGAGAAACGAAAGATGTGTGCGAGGGATAGATGAAATTAACTATGTATACCTCGTTTGTTTCGTCGTGATTTAAAAGGTAAACAATCTTACAGTGTATTTTTATTGTAATTATCGATTTAAAAATAAGACAGACACTAACCTTGCGTAGGGAAGGAGATGACAGTGTGAAAGGGATGGAAGATGTGATTGACAAAGAGGTTGTGTTGATTTACCAACCACAGGCAAACGTTACTATGGAGAACGAAATGACATGTGTGCGAAAGAGACGCGATATGTGGGAAAGAGATGGAAGGTTTGAGCGAGTGATACATGTTAGGGCCACTTATTAATCTTGTCAATTACCAAAGATTACGGATAGATATAATACTATCAGTACAACAGGTAAGTTACTTACCTCTATACTGCATAACTATAGCGGCAAATAGTTCCAACGACTCCGGCAAACAAACTCGACTGGCCTTCATACACACGCAGACCAGCTGGCAGTGGTGACAACGCAGCGAGTACAGATCTGATAGACAAACAAACAAACATACATACATAATAAAAATATAACAATAATAAACGCTAACACACTCATACCCCCGCAGTAGGATTCCCTGTGTCGCGGGTGGCATGGACAACACAAATAACACATCATTAACACCCATGACCCGAGAACAAACATTTATCTGTCACATAAATATCTGCCCCGGCCGGGAATCGAACCCGGGACCCCTTGCTTAGCAGGCAAGGTCACTACCAACTAGGCTACGGGGTCGTCAAATCAATACATGTCACACATTTATTAAAAAAAAAAATTGATAACAGGTATGGCGTCATTAACTACAAGATAACTATGGATGACAACAGAAAAATATAGTACCGTTATTGGTCAATACAAAATTGCAGAATGTAAGAAAACCTCTTACAATTTGCCAACATTCAACGACAAGGATGACATTTTAGTTATTCACATTTGAAAAAAAAGGATGCAGTATAAAAATTAAGATGTATATAAGTCACTACAGTCTGATATCAGTTTATTAGTTCGTTAATATTCGCCTTTCATTGGAGTTCCATAGGATACCATAAAAATTCTTACCTAAATTAACAAGAACAGTGAGGAACTTCAGTGCATTTTGAAGACAGCTAACGGCTGTTTCCGGCTCCCCCATGTCATCCGGGGCTGCTTTACAAAGAATATCTATGTCCTGAAATGATAAATAACTTACACACTCATAGCTTCACACTAGGATTCTCTAGTTCAATGATGCCATGGACAATATGTAGATACTTATACCGAGAAAAAAAATTAGAACTCATAATTAAAATTTTGCTTTTCTAAAATTCCAATTTATAAATTACCCTTGACGGCAGTTCAGATAGCACACACATGTGTTTGTGCATTACTTCTGACAAAACACTATGCTAAAATTTTTTGCAACATTCAACTGTTTTCTATAATCTATAGCCATACCACAATGTAAAGAGACTAATAGTTGTTAAACTCTGGTATATATTTCATTTCTCATAGCCTCTTTGATCTTAACAATTTTGTTCTAAGACACATTTGAAACCAAACGGAAATCCGTATCTGTACTTAAATGGCTATGTGAGGGATGTTCGAGCACTCACTATGGAGTTTTACTACTGTTAGTTTCTCTATATTGTGTCCGTTCAAGGGTGGATTGTGCGGTTTCTTTATGTATTTTATTTCACTTACCTTCAAAGCGTCTTTTAATGCGTTCGAAAAGTTGGGGTAGGTCAATACAAAGCCCCGTAGATGTTCGTCGCTGCACAAGTCATTGATGAATGTATACGCGTGGAGGAGTTGGGTAGCGTCACGTTCCCTGTTAATAACATAACAATATTGTTCTCATTAACTACAAAAAAAAGGAAAAAATTCTTCTTTCTAATTCATTAATTATCTGTATTATACATATGCATGTATGCATAAATGCAGCGCATTATCACACCTTTTAAATCATACTTTACTTCAGTCAACAGTCCAATTTTTTATTAATTTATACCAATTTAAATTCTGATATAATAAGATAATTATGTATAAACGCACGTGGCATGCGCGCGGGCACACACACGCATTTACGTACGCACGCACGCACACACGAACACACACACAATGTATGTACTTACATGATAGCTATTTTGAAGGTACGCATAGTACAACACAGGTAGCTGTGTACGTCTGTCTGTCTGGTGGCTCCGGAGCCCCGAGTGGCCCCCGACAGACACAAGAGCAGCCGGCATACTTCCACACCTCCATAGCCACCATCCTGGAATGACATACACTATTTATTAATTCATAAACTAGCTTAGCAAGCCCTGATATTAGGAACTTGTATTTGTTACAAATGTAACATTATTATCATGTTGTTAAAATTTAACAATTCTGTTTTTTTAATACCTATTGCCGATGTCATGTAAGAATAAAAATGTTTCTATTAAATTTATATTTCAATAACTTATTCTAATGTTTATTGCTATGCACATGAGAAATTCTAACATTTAAACAGCTATATTTATACATATCAGCTCCACTTTGATGTTACTAATTTCTGTCTACTTTATGGAATAACTGCTAGTGTATAAGCTATTTCCTTTTAAAATTAAAAAACTACTCTTACCTTTAAACTAATAAGATGTACAACAAAATCCTTTGTATCAACAATCCTCATCAAAGCATATATTGCGGGTAGATTTCCATAGCACACATTGACTAGCACGGTAAGTGATTTGTGTCCTATTGTCCTATGTTGGGGCTCCGTCAACGGTTGGGTGATCCATTCTGTTAGCTGCTTCATCAAGCCTGTTAGATAGGACTCTTGCCAACTGATCTTAATTCCGTAGGATATGTCCTATAAATAATAATTATTTAAATTAAGATTTAAAATTATTTATTCATATGGGTACCAATGGATACATTTTTTGCATGTTTATCTTTTTAAATATATCCTTAAATCCTTACATATCTATTTCTTAATAGTGCTTCGAAATGGAGAAGATAGGGACAGAAAACCTACGGAACATCTTTTTAAAATATAGTTTATTCAAACAATAATTAGAAAACTATAACAAATATAACAACAACAGTTATACATATTTTTACCTGCATAACTGACAGAAGTTTTATTTTCTTGTCATTTGATATGTTATCTGATAATAGCCTAGCCAGGATCGGCATGAATCTGAAAAAGAAATAAAACATGTAAGATCGGGTAAGACCAGGATAGAAATCAAACAGTAACTGTGCCATATAATAATAAATAGCTGTAAACAATACAATACAAAACAATAGATATTATACAGATAATTATTTTTTGGAGCATTTTTTACATTAATTATGCACTTCTGTACACCTGTTTCAGACATGTTGTTTAATACACAGATATGATGATAAGTACTGATCTATGATGATGCTGATGAATATGCCTTATAAAAGTACAGTTACAAAGAAAGCCTTTAACTTACTTATAAGTGTGGGTAAGAGCATGTCTAGCACTAGGCTCAATAGAAGCTCTGGCCAGCACCGCAACCCCCGCCCAATGAGGACCATGACCATCGCACATTACTCGCCATAGGGAGCTGAAGAACGCACACACCTCTGATCTTCCCGGAGAAAATATAGAAAGGTCACATGATGATGCTACCAACTGCAAGAATATAGGAGTAATGAAATGAGATGATAGGAAGGTGATTAGTAGGTAAACAAAGCTAAATTGGCATGTTATTTATTTTATAATTGAGCACCTAACCGAAATAACCCTGAAACAATACTATGTACATATTTATGATAAAGAAATATAAAGTATTGTATCCAGAAATGTTGTAACAGATTAAGAATTTTAGAAGTACACAATAAACCAAGCATAACTGCTACGTTAACTAAAATACTAATTTTATGAGAAAGAAAGTAATAGCTATACATTCCCAACAAATGCTTGTTTGAGCAATTACTACTTATACACCATGCAATCATTTCTCATGTAATATTTGATGAGTAGAACTTACCCCTAAATAACGTGTCATTAAATTTACAGCAGATTCACTGTGTGTCGCCTCAAACTCTCTTGCAGCAGTCACAAAAGCCTTCAAGTTAGCAAACTTTGTTCCATCAGGATTGCCGTTCCAGCATTCGGCACCGTCCACTTCCATTTTACTAAAGTTATCGACCATAAAAAGTTGTAATAATTTTACTAATAAACTCTAAAATATACCTCACAAATATTACAAATTTCTTCAAAAATAAAATTGAAATTATTGAAATGTTTCATCGCATACTTTCGTTCAACTTCAACTGTTTCTCTATTTGACACAATGGTCTATAGGCATAAACAAAAGTGGCTGTGATTGGTTGTCGGGTGTTGTTTACAAATCTCTCAATGATTATTGGTTTAAAAATCTTGTCAGAGACCATAGAAAATTCAAATTCCATCAAAGTGCTAAGACGAAACGTCATTTTTCTTGACTTGTAACTACTCTGTGGCAGTAGAATTGACAGACGTCACATCTGAAATGTGACAAAATTTGACACATGACTTTGATAAACACTGATAAATACCACAATCAGCCAAAAATGCCAAAATGTTTTGAAAAAGTAAGTACGGTATCGTATCATCAAAAAAAAAGGATGATAAGCTTCGAGATTGATTGTTAAAATGAAGAATAAAGGTCGGAATCAATTTTTATCTAAATAAAAATATTTTTTTGCTGCTAGTTTCAAGTGATTGTATCCTGTTGTATTTGGTGATAAATAAATTATACGTTTTATCACACTATTGCAAAGGAGCAACAAAAGTTTACCGTAAAATAAGCTAAGTGAATAAACAACTTCTAGAAACCATGGCACTGCCCACAGCGCAACCAGCAGAAGTACTCAGAGCATGGCAAAAAGATGACCTTTATGAAAAACAACTGGCTGGTTCACTCGCAAAACTAATGCCATCGCACCATGCGTCAAAAGCAACGCCGATATCTTCAATCCTCTACAAATCATTTACAACACTAAAGGACTTACAGACACTCGGTGAAGAGTATTCCGGCATAGTCCAAGTAGATGACAGTTACCACAAACTTCCCACATACTGTAGCCGATTGACAAGTATCCTGCTGTCAGCATTTGGAGAAAATATCACAAGGCGACTGTTACGTCACGCTGAAAAGAAAGTTATCCAAAATGCAACCTTAAGACCAGAGGCCCAGAATGTATTTTTAGTTGTGCTAAAAGCATTGAACAATATTGTGCCTCAAATTGAAATTATTCACCGTGCCTTAGCTTATATTAATGGAGGACCATTACAATTGGGGAAGGCTGTTGCTGGTATTGACTATGTGCACGTCAGACCTGCCGCTGCAGCCTATTATGCTCACTTAAGATTACTTGGCATTGTAACTTTACTCCATGCATTTATATCCTGTGGTCAAAGTGTGTATCAGGCTAAAAAACACATGGATCAAATGTCATTGATACCAAACGAAGTTGACACTAGTAAATCTTGTGTTGCATGCTTAGAAGAGATAGTTCAACCTTGTGTACTGCAATGCGGCCATTTCTTCTGCATGCAGTGTTGCTATGGGGCATTGGAGACCTGTGCATTATGTAGAACACCATTTACAAAGAATACTGTAGTCCCTTTAATGAATTTTATTCCTGGTAGTTAACTTAGTTGATATTTTACTATCAAACTTAATCAAAATATCAAAGCTAACATTTTTATGTAATCCAATATAATTATGTCATCTAATATACCCTTTAGCATGACAAACTGAGTTAATTTAATAGTATAGATTATGTAAATATATTTCAGTATTAGCATAACATTGCTTTCAATAAATAAATGATAGTACATACTTATAGACCCATATTAGGATTCTGTGTTGTGAGTGCCATAAACAACACAAACAGGTACAGGAATCACCTATACAGAGAATAGAAATTTTGCATCATTACTTCTGCCTTGACAGTTGATAGAGGATTGAATCACCATTCATCCAGACCACTGTTTGGCATGGTAAATATTGCACCATTTGGATTATAACATTGAAGAAAGTACTGTCAATCAAGTCCTGGGCTCCTGTGTTGAATACTGTAATCAATTTATGATTAAATTTTAATTATTTATAAATTTGTTGGTGAGGTTGTGATTAGCTTTAAGATATTTTATTTCTATTGATAAACTAGTATAATTTGTAAAAGGGATATTGTATATTTTATTATCACAATGTTATAAAATAAAAAAAGATGTTTTCATGAAAATTTTATTATTTTAACATTAAAATAAATTATGGAAAGTCTAAGCAACATGGACTAAAAGATTTATTAAGCAATGTTAAAACATTAATAGTTTCGAACGAAAGAAATAAAGTCTTATAAAGGTGAAAAAGCTAATTTTTTATGACTTGCACACAACTATGACTTGCATAATATTAATATAAAAAAAAATATCAATCCATAAAATGCATACGAGTTATATATGGAGGGCATTTTATTATATTAAAAATATTGAAATTATATTTTCATTAGCGAGTCGTAGTGCAAGTCATGCTAATATTTAAATGGTAAATCAGTTCTTTTACGACAAAAATGTTAGTGCTAATTACACAAAAAATAAATGCCAACTTCTACAGCAAATAAATTGTTAGTGCTCCGTCATATCATAATGGTTGTTTAAAATCCATTTCAATAGAAAAACTACAACTAAACCTTAACCCATTCATTGCCTGGGATGTATATTACCTTTTCCTATATTTACAATTATACAATAATCGTACACATGTTATGCTAATAATGCGTAAAATCAAGTACATAATCTTAATTCAAACATCCCTATGTTGCTTGTAACCAATGAATGGGTTATTATACCTATCACAAAATAAAATATTATTTCACACAAACAATAATCCTTGTTTCTACAAGCAATTGACATTAAAATGAATTGAGAAAGTTAAGTCAATTATGTAAAATAAGCCAATGCTTAGATATCACTAAGTTTAGTTTCAAAAGCATGAAACATTAAGACTAGAGGCGCACTAGGCAACTAGGCTGCAGCAGCCAAAATTTATGATGATTCAATTCAACTTCAATATCATTTATTCCTGTAGGTATCAATGATACTGTTATTTTTTTAAACAACCCCAGTTACAAAATTCGCCTCAACCCATTAACGGCCCACTACTGAGCACGGGTCTCTCCTCATAACTGAGGAGGCCTAGAGCATACTCCACCACGCTGCTCCATTGTGGATTGGCGGAGGGGTTAGTGGCCAACCCAAGTGTCGGAAATTTTTTTACCATCCAAAGGCCTCCGACATGGCTAACAATTGTCACCTAATGGTAACAACCGGGACCGACGGTTTAACGTGCCCTCCGAAGCACGGAAACGCTCAAGATATTTTTGCCATTAGCGGTTACAAAATTACTTTTCTGTAATATAAAGATTTGTGGTCAAAGGAATTCGTAGCTGCATATGTGCGCAGGCTTCCATAAAACATTATGGATGTCTGGATGCCTAGTGTGTGCATAGTCTTATATAATATCTATAAAATACTAAATGACAATGATAACAATACAATAACAACTTTTATGAGTAATATCAATGTGGTAACCCTAATTTTTACATTAAGGCAATGAGTACTTTTAAAATTTCCTCTCATTTCTGTAAGTATAACATCATATTTGAGACATAACATAAAATAAATATTACCCGAATTTTCAATAACGATATTTATCTCAAATGGTAGTAAAACATCCCAAACTTTAACATTTTATAGAATGTAAACATAGATTAATGAAACACTAAATTATTGATTTTTATCAAGTGAAGCAAACATAAAGCATTAGTATGTAAGTTTAAGTTTGAAGTCTGCCTTTTGAAGGTGTCTTCAAGTTGTAGTATGATATCATAATGATCTAATACATTTTATCTATGTTTCACTTAATAAAACCCATAGTTTAAGTCACAATCCAAAGAATACTGCTATTTAATAGGCAAAGGCAATACTTGGAAAAATATTTTGAACATTAAGTTGATAATTGATAAATAATATCATGGTAAAATATATTGACTTATTTTCTCATTCAACCCTCAACAGCTCAACATCAAATATAAGTGTGGCATTTGGTGGAATAACCCCTGGATGGCCTCTAGAGCCATAGGCAAAGTCTGGTGAACAGGTTAATCTGGCTCTCTCGCCTACTGACATCTGGAATTAAAAAAAAAAGTAAATTTATTAAAAGTCAAATTTGATCCCATGCTATATTTTAAGTTCTTATTTATTATCTACACTGCCATCAATTTATTATGCCTGTAAGGCAATTTGGGTGCTTATCATACATGGTATTTCAGCATGAAAGAAAATAGTAATGATGTAATGATACAGCTGTGGTGACTGTACCGGTTGCTATACAGCTGTATAACATCTCTAACTTAGCAGATAACAAGTGCAAGACTTGAGTTTCACCCTGTTTATGGATCAAAATTACAGAGATGGGTTAATACCTTTGCTAATCCTTGGTCCCATCCTTTAATCACATCGCCTTTTCCTAGGGTAAACTTGAAGGGCTGCCCACGATCTCTCGAAGAATCGAATTTTTTGCCATTCTGTAGAGTACCGGTATAATGAACTACCACAGTTTGCCCAGATTTTGGGTACGTTGTACCTGTAAACAAATTCACATGGTGTTGCAGTTCGATTATTTTGCGTGTTTGTAAAGTTCGCACATGATTTACAAACCATTTCCTGGTGACAAAGTTTCTACATCTACGCCCATTATAAGAATAATAAAAATAAGTATAATAGGAGAAAACGCAGAAGTTTGAGTCAAAACTCTAAGAGCAAGATAAGAAAGAAATAGTGCTTGTGTTGAAATTATTTCTCAAAAATTTCCACAAAAACACTATGACAGTGACGGACAGTAAAACAAAAACTAAACATCGCCATAGACAATCGGTAACAAACAACAACAACTAGTTCTTCATTTTTTTTTCACCTTTACGTTTAGTTTAATCTACATTACATAGTCTGTGTGAATTTGTTCTGTCTGTGAATAAAATCAAATCAAATAAATCAATCAATCAAAATAAAAGTGGAAGAAGTTTGATTTTTATTGAAAAATATTTGAATCCTCAAATACGAAAGTGATTGTATATTTGCTTTCGTCAATATGGTTTCCAGCGAAGAAGAATCTGAGCCGAAGCCGGGGGATACAGTAGAATGGGACGTTGACATGGAAATCCAGTTGTTTTACGCGATGGCCAACCACAAGCCGGTTGGGATAAACAAACATTTTCACATGGTCTGCATCTGGGATAAGCTATCTAATTCGATAACGAAGGAAATTTCGACTCAAGATATATGGAAACATCTCGATACTCTTTATGACATGCCGTTGTTAGACGACACTGAACCTATACCATTTCCTAACCACGAAATACCATTTTCGCTTCCCGAGAATGAATTTGGCGCGTTAATTAAACAGAAAGTTAAAGAATCCATACTGGCTGATGATAGTGATGGTTTGTTTTTAATTTTCAAACATTATAAATCATTCAAACTACTGTATAATAATAATTAGTACCCAAAACTTTACTAGTATTATTTTTTAGATGGAAGAAGCCCTTCACCAAAGCCTTCAACGCCACGAAGCAACTCTAGAGGAACAGCATCTAAAGATGGCACTCCTAAAGGTAGTAACAACTTATATCCGACTATCTTCATTATACAAAATTCATCTATCTTCACTAAAAATCACTCTTATGTCTTAATAATATTATATTGAAATTTTTTATGCTTTAGCTGGTAGAAAAGACAGCATAAGTGCTCTGGCTACTAAAACTCGGAAAGAGAGTGGCAGCTCACATGCATCTACCGACACCCCTAGCATTAAATCTGAGAAGGATTATGGTAAGTATATTAAAAAAATGGCACTTTTTTTTCTCCCCACTTCCTATATTTCCCCTTGTGTGGTATTGTTGTACTTAACGTTTAATACCTGTGTTACACTTCTAGTTAAATAGTGTCTGTATCTTTTTCATAAACTACAAAAGGAAAAATAACAGCAAATAATTTAAACGTTAAAAAGACTTGGGATATACATGATTTGTTATTATGCATTGCAGATCGGAGACGTGATTCCAGAGATTCCAATGCTTCTGGACCTCGAGAAAGTTCTAGTAGCAGAAAATCTACCTCTCAAAAGGACAAGCCACCTAGGGTCAAAGCTGGTTCTTCAGGTAACACATTATATTTGTGTCATATATTACATAGATTCATAAAGAACAAACTGATTTTCTATAAATATGGATGTTGTAGTTCTTTAGATTTACCGTGTTGGTAATCTTCAAAATGAATCAACAATTAAAATTGTTTTATTACTAAGTTGTTAGGTTATCCAATAATTTTTTTTTATCTTATTAATATATTATTTTGTATTAAAAACAATATTATCTTAATTAAATCTATATGAAGCTAAAGTGTGTTTCTAGCATACTTTTTGTAATACAAGAGTATTAACATAAATTCCACAGCCTGGGATTCCCCGTCATTGGACGAAGACAGTGGCTCCCGTCGGGGGCGCAGGCGTGCTAACACCTCGACGCCCCCTGCAACTGCACCAGCAAAGCGCCGGCGCATATGACATTCACATGCCCACTCCTACCACCAATTCTTTTGACACCAGTGGTCGGGGCATACTATTGACTGGAGAATGAGAAGGACTCAACGGAGAAGAATGCCGGCATTTACTAAGTTCTTCTCATAGTGACGTTTCTCAGTGAAGTGTTATTTATAGTTTAGTTGTAGTTGCCTATTTTATTCTATAAATGGACTCCTATGAGCAAGATAAATTGTAGGTTTAAAGGCTTATAATCTGTACATTTTGTAATAAGTTGTCATACCTAGTTTTAGCTATTTTGTCTATGTTCATTATGATGCTAAGAATCTGTAATTAGTGTTATGGATTATTATGATTCTGTAATTCGGTAAATGGTCTGTATTAATATCTCCCTTAATGTTGTGATGATACATGATCGGTTTAGTGGACAAATATGATTGCGAGTAATTACCCCACCTGAATGACGAATTTACTTTATGGAATATTATTGTTTGTTGTCTGTACTTGCAAGAAATTTAGGTACCTTTATGTTTAGATGGTCCCTAGGTTAAAAGTGATATGTCAAAAACAGGATTACAGAAGAACTTAAATTAATGTTCAATTGAAACCCATGCAAAAATTATGATCTGTAAATGATTATTTATTTATTGATTATAACTGTTGTATAACAGAATTATGCTTCTTTTTTTATAATATCGTCAGCCATAGGTGTATTTGGTCTGGTACATGAGGAAGTACAGAAAAGGAAGAGAGTCACATGACGTCTTTATTGTTTAGTGATATTGTAAATAAGTATTATAATAAAAGTTAAGCTTATATTATTCTTTTTATTTTATACATTAAGTGATTGGTGTGGTTTTTCGTATATAACAGAAATTCAGACCCACGTATGAACGAAAAACCGGTATCGTAACATGGTGAATTTTAGTTTAAGAGACTGATGGCAGTCAACAACCGAAGAAGTAAAATA
>LGAG01000411.1:83516-94503 GCA_001278395.1 Lerema accius
CAAGGAGTAACTTAGGCTACTTTTTTTTACTTTCGTTTCGGCGTAGGTTTCCCGAAGCGAAGCGAGGGCGGGTCCACTAGTTGTAAATAAGTATTATAATAAAAGTTAAGCTTATATTATTCTTTTTTTTTTTATGCATAAGTGAGTGGTGTGGTTTTTCGTATAACAGAAATTCTGACCCACGTATGAACGAAAAACCGGTATCGTCACATGGTGAATTTTAGGGTTTAAGACTGATGGCAGACAACGACCGAAGAAGTAAAATATACACGAACTTAATTCTTAAAAGGAGTTGTGTGCCTTGGTGCTTAGGAGGAATACAATATTTCAAATATACCCAATAACTAGAATTAAATTTAAGTTAAAATATCTCTGGAATTAAATTATTTCAATCAAATTTTAAGTTCGCCATACAAAAGATATCCGGTAAGGGTTTTAATATTAAATAAAAAAAATATGTGGCTGTGCATGGAAATATGTTGAGCAAAAATAAAATAATAAACAAAGAAATCAATCTGTCATTTCTGATTATGACAGCGTTATGACTATGACACAGACACTCAAAATTCAAATGAATTCTAATATGACGTCCGAGCTGTCTGACTGACAATCTCAAATTGTCAAAGAAAGCGGTATCTCGAAGTTATGCCGATGTGCTGATTATGGTTAAACATAAATAACATAAAAAACTGTTGAAAATGTGAAAGATTCTTTGTGACTACGCTATCAATTAATACAGCTCTACTACAGAAATGGCGAATCATTACGAAGTTCCAAGCTGGTGAGTATCAGATGTCGTAAGTCGTAACAGATTATAACCCATGCCGCCATTCCTGAAATAAAAAGAAATACATACCAAATTATAAGTTATTGTCGCATGCGGCTGTTGTAATTTTCAATTACTTAGTACCCAAGTAAGTTATAATCATATTATTAATTTTGTGATCTTTTAATATGCCTGATAAAACTATAAAAATAATAGTTGTCTCTCAAGCCATTTACGAATATTGCAACCAGATTTCAGACTTTCTCTGATTCCCTGTCTATCTATTGCCTAAAATCTGTATGTTGAAAATCAAAACAATGGCATTACCCTAAAACATTGTTCACATTAAAAAAATACCTAATAAAAATTTTTACAAAACCTTTTGCTAATTTTAAAATATAAAAAAAAAAACCTGTCAGATTGTATCTGTAACTGTGAAATGTGACATGAATATTTTTGTCATAAGTTGTTGAAAAAAATATAAGCGATAAATATTGTAATCAAAAATAATTTTAATAGGTAAGTTTGTAGTAGCTTTAATTTAAACACACAATAAAAGTAATTAAAACCAAATAATATAAGAACCGCATAATGTGCAAGCCTATTAAAGGTTTGAACAATATTCATTAGGTATAGGTACTGTTAACATTAGTTCAAGGTATGTTTAAGTATTGGAAACATAAAAGAAAAGTATGTATTATAGTAAAACAAACAACTAAAAGTATCATTGTCATCATCATCTCAATCCATAACTGTCCCACTGCTAGTCTCAGGTCCTCTCACAGTGCGTGGAGTACAGGCCATAATCCTCCACGCTGGCCTAGTGCAGATTGGCAGACTTCATACATCTTCGAGAACTTTATGGAGAGCTCTCAAAGTTACTTAACTAGCTATTTACCCAATGTGTTTTCACTGTTACTTTTACAGGGCCGGCAAACCCCCAACAGGCCTTCACTTAGATGTACTAAAAGGAGACAAACTAATACAGAAGTTGATGATTGATGAAAAGAAATGTTATCTATTTGGGCGTAACCCTCAGATGAATGACTTTTGTATTGACCATGCAAGCTGTTCGAGAGTCCATGCAGCATTTGTCTATCATAAACACTTAAATAGAGCATTTTTGGTAGACTTGGGAAGTAGTGAGTATTATTATTTTTTTTTTATGTTATTAAGATAGCAAACAAACTGATAGTGCCACCTACCCCTGCTGCCCTTGGACATCTTTACAATACAAGATTTTTTCAAATCAGTCCAGTAGTTTCGAAGATTAGCGCGTTCAAACAAACAAACTCTTCAGCTTTATATTATTAGTATAGATACACACTTATACATATAGTTAGGGTTAGGGTAACATTTTAATTTATCGGTAATGCATTAATTTCAGCACATGGAACTTTCATTGGTCAAATGAGATTGGAAGCTAACAAGCCAACACAGTTGCCGATTGATTCCATTTTTCACTTTGGTGCATCAACTAGAAACTACATCATAAGGTATTTAATTGACAATACACTTCTAGCTAAATTGCTACATGTTTCATTAATTAGTGTATGAATTGCAAAACACTGAAGTTAGTTAAATATGTTTTACTATTATTGATGTTATTTACTTTTTTATTATTGCAGAGAGCGGCCTACAGGTAACTCGCGGGGTATAATGGAGGAGCTCCCCAATACTGAGACGGAAGGAGCCCTGCTTGGTCTACCGGAGACACAGACGGAGTTGGATGTGAGGAATTCGTTTTTATTTTTCATCTTTTCTTTTTTTAATATAATTATGTCAAATAGTTTTAGCTCACATGCTTTGATTTCATAGAGTCAATTGAATAATAGTTTATTCTATTTAGTTTTTTATGATAGTTTATTGCACACTAGATTGTACAAATGGTAGGATTAACGGTTGCAGCATTCTCTACCAGCCAACCATTAAGTAAAATAGAGTGTGATTTTTGTAAAAAGTATCTAAAATATATATTAATAATAAACATAGATAATAGACTATATTATCTATGCATAAATATGTTAATATGAATAAAAATATAAAGTGAAAATTGAAAACAATAATTTAAGTTTAGTATGTAGAAATTATATCTGTATTTTTTTTCAGAATTTAACAGAGTTCAACACAGCGCATAATAGAAGAATTTCGATGTTAGGTATTTCAACTGATGATGGCACTGATGTTATGAAGGTGAGGCTTTTTATTTCCCGTACACTAGTTTTGTTGTTTCAGTAAAAAAATACGTCTTTAAAAATACAGCTTGTTTAAAAATGAGTCTGTATTTTAGTTAGTATTACACTGCGCCAAGATTGTAAAAAAATATGTTCACATTAATAAATACTTGAATTATCCACTTTTAATTATACATTGCTTTTACTCTATTTCGTACATCTCAAATCTCTAAACCTTCATTCTTGACATAATATCTAAAACAATTGAATGTTTAAAAGAAATAAACCACTGTTACCAGCCACTCCTACCTGGTATCCATATTTGAATAATACCTGTAACAGTTAGTAAAAATAATGCCAAATATGCTTTAAACATAACATATTTTCAGCCCCCAACAGGTACAAAAAGATCAGCGTCCATGCCAAGTGGAGTGTCAAAGAAACAGAAACGAAATGTGTCGTTCAACGAGGAGGTTGATATCATCAACCCTGAGGACATTGACCCCACCGTGGGTAGATTCAGAAACCTTGTCAAGTCAACCATCGTTCCTAATTCTAGTAATGCTCCTAAGAAACTAAAACTTCAAGGACCGGATGAGAGTGAGTATTAGAAAAATTACATATTTGTTTTGGTAAAAAAAAATTTAAAGCTTTTTAATTATTAAGAGTAAACAGTATACTAAAAACCTGACTGCTTAAAAGTTTGGGGTGTATTAAAAAAAAATTTAGCTTATGTCACTCACTATTATTCCCCAACTCACTATTATTCCCCAATATTCCTTGATGGCAAAGATAATTAAAGGTGCATTGACAAAGTAGCTAAATAATTAAGTTACTTAAATAAAAATTTTCAAGGAAATTAATTGTAACACTAATTTTCAGGTCATCATCATCACTCGCTACGTCTGCAAGAGATATCCCGCTCCACCAACCTGTATTCAGACCTGCCCGCACCGAGCTCGCATCTCAGTATCATCGGGGCTAGGTAATAATGTTTTCAATTGGAATTAAATTTCACACCAGATCTCTAAAAATTTCTTTGTATCACGTATTTACTGTGTGTAAATAAATAAAGTTAAACACTACTGATTCATAGCCATACAGTAGAATTCCCTTTGTCATTATGCTATGGACATTGCAGAAACAACACACAAATAGAAACTTAAATTAATAATTCAAATTTCCACCTTGTTAGCAATTGAACTCAAGACTCATGAAATTGGAGTAAATTTGTAAGAATTTAATTTATTTATAGGTTAGGGTTGTCTCTCCCGAATCCAGCGCCAGACGTGGAGTTGGAAGGGCCGGAGCCACATCTCAGTATACACCCACCCCTACCGAATGCTGGTATGTATAATTTTTTCTATTTCAGGCAAATGCTAATAATAATAAGTTGTAGCAGTATGATGTGAATAACAGGATTTTATTTGGTGAACATGGTTTTGTAATTAGAACGAAAAATAATGGACGGAAATTTTTTTTGTTGTTGTTTGTAATATTGTATTTAGCCACGATATAAACGGCGTGAATTTTATAGTTATAATTTAGGTGAGGCAATAAAATAATAAAGATAGATAACGGTATTATTATTTTCAGCTACAGAAGAAGCCGGTCCATCTAGTGAGCCCAAGAAGAAGAAATACGCGAAGGAGGCCTGGCCTGGTCGGAAACCAGGCCTCATGCCCGGTGTATGAGGCACGTGACACACGGCTGACTCACATGAGTGAAGGTAACTCAATGAGACCTAACTTCATACAAATATCCATACAAATTGATACAAATATCCATACATTTTTTATCACCCTAAGTGAATGGACGAGTCGAATGATGTCATCGAACTTTATAAGATGTGAGGCTATTTTATTTTGTTTGGAAGTTTAAATTAACTGTTTTAATTTAGTGCTATGGTTAACAACACCATATTTTTATTGAAGCATGTTTATAGTTAGTTACTATAGTCGCCATTATTTCACCCGGTCGACTCGAATTAACTTATGGAATGATATAATTTTAAACAATGCATAAATGAAATGTAATAAATAATTAATGTAATCATTCTTAAATTTTGTTTTATTTATTTGCTTGTTATAATTTCTAGTTAAAATGATATCCTAAAAACCTTTATCTTTATAATTTAGCATGATTGACACAATTTTATGAAACTACAAAACAATTAAATTTTTATATAGATTTCAAAATTAACTACAATCTCACCTCATTCGTTCGATAAAATGGATGTATGAAGATCTATTTGTATGAAGTTAGCTCTCTACATGTTTTCTTTACTCATGTGAATTCAGCGAACGCGCTGTGAACTTTAGTGAAGGAAATAAGATTGTTTTAACTTAGGATTAGTGAATGAGAGTGTATTTGGAACGGTCGAGGTTATAGTGTAATGTAATAATGTGACTTTAGTGATGAAATATACCATTGTTTCTTTTGAGAATTAATAGGTACCTAGTATATATCTATCTATGGCCTTATGGCTTTTATACAGTGAGTGCGATAAAGTGCGTTTTGCATGACAACTTTTCAGGTGATATGAACGCGTGTCTTTTGCACATAAAAAAAAAACGTCGTATATAAGAGCCCTTATACGTTAAAATTATTAGTATCAAGCGAATTAACCTTTTATATGTAACAATAACTATGTATAATGTTTTCTTTTTTTAATAAAGACGGTAAATGCAAGGGTACTTTAGATTGAAAATCGTTTTATAACATGGTAGTTTTTGTGTAGGACAGCCCTATTAAACGTTTTAAAGTCATGTACGTGAAGCGAAAAGTTACACATTAAAGTAAGCAATAATTTTATTTCTTAATTCTGAAATAATTTTGCAAATATCTGTCTTAAATGTAATACTGATAAGTCCATTTTACATTGTTCATATTAAGTAGTCAATTCAAATAATAATAAATGAATATTGAAATTGAAACTGTTTATAAAACAGAAAACATACATATCACTACTCTGTTACATAGAGAATGGGTTTAAGTAACGTCATTTGTTTATACTTACGTCTCTTTTACACGCCTTAACAATACTAGTGTGCGAAAGAGACGCATATATTAGCGACTTACATTTTGCTCCCAATCTTTATGTAATGGAGTAAAGTGAAATTACAATAACTGCCCTTATACAGACTGCAATAATTGTTTTTCAAAGTAGTATATATATTAAAATTTGTAATTCTTAAATATAATATATATAACGACTTTTTTTTCGCATCAACCTTTAAGTTATACAACTATAACTCCAGAATATTTAAATATGTATATTATATTTTTTTTATTTCTACTGAACAACCATAGAACGACAGACCTACATTTTTTATATACCCTTAAGTTAATGCTCATCATATTGGACAACTTTTGCAATGATGGTATTTTAATAACTTTAATTGGCTGATCCCTTGAAGTATCTCGACATCAGCACACCTGCCGGGTCCAACTGTGGTTTGAAACTATACTCGGTCCCGCTAAAATACCTCACAAAATTTCTATTATAATCAGTCCAGCCATTTATGAGGAGTTTAGCGACAAACACACGTACATTGTGTTTTTATATATTAAGATATAGAAAAAGTTTTATACGCAGACTATAGTATCTGCATTACAAAGTTGTTACATGTTATTCGTATAATATAATCGCACCAAAATAGATATAATATAAAATATGTACCTATACTGTCATTTTGTACTTTGCTACATATTACATACTGTGTATTTTAAATAAATATGACCCAAAATTTGTTAACACTGAAATTTTAATTAAAAATAGTTCTGTAAATAAAAGTTGATAAACTAAAATGATTTTAAAAAGTTTTTAAATGTTAATGAGATGTTGTAAATTAGGTATTTTAAAATGACCACTAAGTACCTATTTGCTCAATTTTTTTTATTAAAATTTCAGTTGAAGAGGCCATGCAATTTTACATAATGATTTTGGTATTTTTATTTTTAAATAAAAATTTGTTAAAGTTTTCATTACTTTAATTACTAATATTCTAGCTGTGTGTCTGTTAACTTTTCACGACCAGTATTCCAATTGATTTGGAGATAGACTTTCAGAAATTACTTGTTTTTTTTTTACTTTCTGTATAGTAGAAAAAATCTAATTTGAAAAGTGTAACGCTTAAAATCACAGCAAGGTTTTACCGGAGCGAAGCGAGAGCGGGTTGCTAGTGAAAATTCATATTCTTTTTCCGTAATTGAATGGCCTCAAAGGTACAATAAAGTAGGAAATAAGCTTAGTATATATATACCACGACTGAAATGTATGAAAAAGTATGTATATTATGTATGACTATATGCAATGGTTGTCTATTGAAGTGCAAGTGTAAAATTAAAATTAAGAGCTGTAAATATTATTTACAAATGTAATTTTTTTACTCAACTTTTGTTTTATTTTAGACTTGATACCTTTTTAACCTACCTTAGGATTATGATTAAAAAAATAATTAACCATTTTCATCCGATTGCGCTAGAAAGAGGGGTTTTCGAGCGTATGATGTATGACCGTTTCTATACCTCGTTTTTTTCGTCGTGATATAAAAGGTAAACAATCTTGGCACAACTTTTATTTATTTCATTAATTAAAAAAAATATTTATAACTATACAGAAATTTATTTTAACATTAAATTATTGTTTATTCTTTAGTCTTTTTAAATTTGTGTCTGTCTTATTTTTAAATCGATAATTACAATAAAAAGACAGTGTAAGATTGTTTACCTTTTATATCACGACGAAAAAAACGAGGTATACGTGCTTACATACGCTTCCAAGGAGATGAGCTTATACGCGCGTAAAAAACGCTAGTCTGAAACCGCCCTAACGTCGGGTTTACAAATCGAAATCGTATCAAAATTAGCATATTGAAGAGGATTTCTAAGTTTCATCGGCTTTGTCTATTGTGTAGGTTGGATCTAAGTTTATTGAGAAGCATTAATAGGATTACAATAACTCAATATTTAATATTTGATGGCGCTCATAACTCAGTGGTTACTATGGTGGACCATCTAATGCGTCCGGGGTTCGATTTCCAGCGAGGTAGTCTGAATAATGATTACATATTTGTTCTCAGTCTGGATGTGTTATTTGATCGTTATAAGTGCCTGGGGGCAATTACCCCCACAGGGGTAAATCTGCTATTTTACGAAGGTAATGAAGGACCTAATTGTAAAATAAAAAAATACAGACAGTTTGCAGTTTTATTATTAGTAGAAGATATAATTATTCGGATATGTTTGTAATGTGTTCACACAAAAACTACTGGACCGATTAAAAAATTCTTTGAACATTAGAAAGCTTTATCTTCACTGAGCTTTATCTTCACTGAGTGACATAGACAATATTACTTAAAAAATAGGGATCCCTAATAAAAATATCATAATATATTATATGAAACTTGGCCTATTATATCTTATTTAGAGAGCTGTAATTAATTTTAATCATATAGCAAATATTTTGGCTATCACGGCATAGCCGGTAAAAGGTCCACGGAAGCGAAGCGAGGGCGGTTTACTAGTCATAAAATATGCCAACACTAATTTATAGATACGAACCATCAGGGTAGGGTAAGCTGCCCCGCAACCCAGTGGGGGTATTAGACAAACAATGGTGACCCGCATTAAGTCATTCAACAGATGACAGGCTTCAATTTACCGAGCCTAATGTGAAAGGGTTCGTACTAACTAAAACCTAGGATTAGTTCGAACATACTTGTAAGTACCTGTGACATAGTGCTTAAGTTGAAACGATATTACAGTAGGTATTTACTAAGCTGCTGAATTAAGTTACTCGTATTTAGTACAGATTAGTATCTTGGTTTTGCTTATGTAGCTTTGCGAGTTATAAGTTCGAATCGGAAACGTCTTTTTTGCTACTATATGGGGACAATCCTTAAAACCTAATTATAACAAAATTGGAGCGTAAAATTTAGCGTTGTAGTTTCGAATCTATCGTCTACATCCAAAATTAAATTATATCATTGGATAGCTAAAGGATCAAAGAATTAATTAGGTACTATAAGTGCGAGCAGTGGAAAATCTCGCGCGGTGGAGGAGAAAGCATTGCCATTTTGAGGTTATTTTACGTCGGAAATACATAACCAAAAATATTTTACAAAAAAAAAAATTACCTGTAACATAACTGTATTTACGTACAACATACAGCCGTGTCCATGGCACAACTATACACAATTTTTTAACGCAATATTTTAAACAATTGTTTCCATTGTGCACTTCTTCCACATATAAACTTTAACAATGTCGAATTTCAAACTCATATTCGCCTGCATTATTCCATAAATAGTATCGAGAGAACCCTTCTCCTATAAATAAGATTTAATTATTATTCTCATCGCATAAAAGTAGACGTAGTAAAATGTTAATATTTTCAACCATAATTACATTTCATAACTTAAGTAAAATAAACCACGATAGAAATTTCAATTAGTAGTAATATTGTTATGATAATTTTGCTCTTGGCTCCAGGCGTAACTTACATTAATGAGATCGTAATTTACCAATGCACCCCACTGCACCCTAGGGAAGGGCGATCTTTTAAATAAAATCGATTTTTTTGTCGCAATAGTATAGATCTTCGATAATAATCGTATTCGCGCGATTTGATCTTTAATGTCAAAAAAATTGTATCGTCGTGTAAAATGTTTTTTTTTCATATTTATTAAGAGATCTTATTAATTAAAAAAAATACTTAAGATATGCACGATTAACCCAAAAACAGCAATTAGTTTTACTTCAGTATGTACCTATATTGTATTTCAACTTTTTCATCGGATAACAATACGATATACGATTTAAGACGAGATTTAGGTTAAAATCTTACTGGCCGGAATCGATACAAAAGAATAAAAAATCGTACTTTACAGTATCGATTGTTTAAAAGCTCGATTCACACCGGGCATCCCTAATGCACCTTCCTCTATATTAACAAGTAACAACATTATCTAAATGAGTTACGATGGAGCAACAGATGTCTCCCCTATAGACGCCCCCTTTCAACTCTGTTACAGTTTACAGTAAACAATTTTCTTTTGTTTACTTGAAAAATAAAGAGGTAAGGTAAAGGTGTTTACCCGACTACAGCAGAAGGTGGGTAATGTTTTTCTAGCGTATGTATGTATGTATGAATGTTCATTTGTTTGGCTGGCTATAGTGCTTTGGTTTGAAAGATTTTAACCGATGAGTTGTCATTAGATTCGACTCCGCTTTGGGAGTGACATCCCTACTTAATATTATAAATGTGAAAGTAACTCTGTCTATCTGCTACGCTTTCATGCCTAAACCATTGAACCGATTTTTTTATGAAATTCGGTATGAACATAGAACTGAACTTGGGAAAGGACATAGGATACTTTTTATCGCGAAAAAGTCGCGCGATATAACCGAATTCCACACCGCCGAAACCGCGGGCGGAAAGCTAGTCCTACTAATCCTACTAATATTATAAATGTGAAAGTTTGTAAAGATGTTTGGATGTTTGGATGTTTGGATGTTTGTCCCTCCTTCACGGTCTAACCGTTAAACGGATTAAGCTGAAACTTGGTACACAGATAGGTTGCATCCAGGAATAGGACATAGGATACATTTTATCCCGATTATAGGTTCCCTTGGGACGAAATCAATATTTTGTTTATCGACTTTTCCGCGGGCGGAGCCGCGGGCATCGTCTAGTAGGCTATACAGGGTAAATTTTAATTAGCGCATCACCTTTTGCAGGCAGTTTCTCCACATCAATTCCAACAACATTTTTTCTACCACTTTTTACATAGCTCGATAAATAACCAAAAAAACAAACAACAATAAAATGTTTGCTTCCCCTGTTATTTATTACTCTGTATTTTGCAAGAAGTAGCTAAAATGACAACTCCCGGGCGCCCCTACCTCGCCGCCCGCATTCATTCAACGTATGCGCAGAGCAATCCTAGTTCAGAAGCAACATATTAATTTTGTATGAGAAAATTTAAATTTTAAAATGTATTAATTTCAAAAAGTGGTAGAACAAATGTTGTTAGGATTGATG
>LGAG01000411.1:105512-129684 GCA_001278395.1 Lerema accius
CCCCCGTTCAAGCTTTACGTGATTAATAGACAGCTCCTTAGCAGTGTATGTGATGCAATCAACCATTTACCATTTTACAGCCTCTATCGAAGCCTAAAATTGTCCAGCAGGCCATGCGTGCTATTCTCGGCATTTCAATATGTAGCCGTATTGGCAACTGAAGGTACGATTCCATACAACGCGACATACGTCACTGATGAACAGGGGAAACATTTATCTCGACTTTAATATTGACTAATAAATTCATTTTGTTGATAAGCAAGTCAACAAGTTGACGACCCCGTAGCCTAGTTGGTAGTAACTAGCTAGGGGTCCCGATTTCGATTCCCGGCCGGGGCAGATATTTATATGACAGATAAATGTTTGTTCTCGGTTCATGGATTAGTGATGTGCTATTTGTGTTGTCCATGCCACCCGCTACACAGGGAATCCTACTGCGCGGGTATAAGTGTGTTAGCGTTTATTATTAAGTATTCTGGAAGTCTTAAACAAGTAGTCAATGCCGGCAGCTTGAAACAGCCGACGATTTAAGAAATTACTTCATTTGAAGTATTACAAAAACTAATTTTCAATGTCACTTGTTAACGTTGTCACGTCGTGTGTTGCGGAATTGCACCTTATCTACCGTCATGGCTTCACAAAGGGTACTGAAATTGCATTACAAAGCTCTGTTTGTAGTTGAAGTGCAGCTGAAGGGTTCCACTTTGGGTACGTTAGTGATTTGACATAGTTAAAGTTTACATGAGAAAGAATTGCACAAAGAGACGCCAGAATCGAAACACCTACATTTTTTCATGAGATTTAGACTAACATTATTTTTTTCTATTCCTGGTATATCTTTTTCTATTAAATAAAGATAAGTCTTTTTTAATTAAGGAAATGTTTACGTCGGCACAATTTACCCCTGGCTCTTTCTACCCCGCTCTCCCCTACTGTTAGTGCAATTTTCCAATCTGAATAATTTCAGACGTCTGCGCCAGGTCCATATAATTGAGAATCTAATTCCTGATGCGAATTCCGGACTTCTGCACCCGCCCTTAATGCCCAAAATAGAAGAACAATGATACATAGTTCATAAATGACGATCGAGAAAATGCAGGGTGGCACCATTATTGTGTCCTGGAGTGTATAATACTGGTACTAGTATAGTTGTACAATGAGTAGGTAGAAAAATTTATATATAGGGTAAATTTTAATTAGCGCATCACCTTTTGCACGCAGCTTCTCCACATCAATCCTAACGACATTTATTCTACGACTTTTTACATAGTTTGATAAATAACGAAAAATAACAAAAAATAAATAAATTTTGCTCCCTCTGTTATTTAAAACTCTGTATTTTGTAAGTGCCTAAAATGACAACTGCCGCCAACGTAAGGTGCGTGGCATACCTATGCGCAGAGTAATGCTAGTTCAGAGGCAACACATTAATTTTGAATGTGAAAAATTAAATTTTAAAATCTATTAATTTCAAAAAGTCGCAGAACAAAATGTCGTTGGGATTGACGTGGAGAAGCTACTTGCAAAAGGTGATGCGTTAATTAAAATTAACCCTGTATATGTTATTCTAAGCACGTCAAGTAGAGAGATATGATCCAATTACCTGGCGAAGAAAAATCAGGGCATCTGGTTTGTTCTGAGAATATTACACAATATTTCGTTATCCTCTTCAATGAAGACATTAAAACACCCACGACTGAGGAGGGTGACCATATTGTTTCAACAATTTCTTTTATCATTCATCCATAATTCCGTCTATCATTTCTTATATCGTGGGTTATGTCGACTACACATACATATTATCCATCTGAGGAAAATATTTAGAACTTACTAACATGAAATTTGGTACACATATAAATTATATCGAAGAATATAACATAGGATAGATTTTATTCGAATTGTAGTTTTCCCTGGGATGATGTAAAGGTTTATAATGCTTGTAACCAAATCATCAATAGTTGAATGTATTTTAAATTAAACTTAGCAGGTACATCGAGTATGTTCTGGGCTCATAATTTCATCCTAGAAATGTGATACATTCTAATTAAGAATTTAGTTCCTTTGTGAAAGACTTTTTTAAAGAATAAAAAATAAATGGTAGAATATCAACTTTAGAGAAAGGACTCTATTATGTAAGGTGGGGTAAGACAGACATACTTTTATCCAAAACAGGCAAAGCGGATTATCGAGGAATTGGGGGCAGTAAAGCGCTTATTACTTCGAAGTAGGTAAAACTGTACTATGCAGAACTGAATATATGTATTCTCTTTTGCGGTACTAACAAATAGTGAAGAGCGTCTCGTCCGAATCAAAAGGATATTTACGACAAAGGAACATTCTCCATACAGCCGTATGGTGGAAATGGTACAGCGTAATGCTCAAACAAATAAGCTATATTTTATGCTTTCCTTTACTGTCGTTTTATGTGTCTATGAATCCTATGAATCCTATGAATCCTTTTTTGTATCAAAGCTGTCTGGAAGAAATCTTTACCATTGCGTAAGGTTGTCTTTGTACAGTTTTGTGTAGTGTAATATTGAATTACTCCGGCTTTATATGTGTGAATTAAAGAGGTTTTTCTAAATAAAACCTCTCTCTAGATCTCCTGTTTACGCCTAATTGCTTGTCTTTTAGTAGTATTGAAGACTACTTGCAGACGCAAACAGGACATCCTTATAATGTCACTGTTTATAACATGAATGCGTCTTTAAATTTGCTGTCGTGTAATCCAAAAACCTAATGATAAAATCGGTAGATACAGTTTGGCGTTGTAGTTTCGAATCTATCGTCTACATCCAAAATTAAATTATACTACTTTATAGCTAAAGGATCAAAGGATTAATTACAATAAGCCAGAGCAGTAAAATTACGCCGGCGGTGCAGGGGAATGCGCCGCCATTTTTAGGTTATTTTACGTCATAAATACATGAAGAAGTATATCTTATTTGAAAGAAATAAATATTTTATAAAAAAAAATCTGTAACATAAACGTATTCAAGTAAAACACAGCCGTATCTATGACACAGTTAATACCCCTTTTTTTTCTTACCCACCTTACAACATTACAGGACGTCTAATGAGTTCAATGTCCGTACAGTTATAAATAAGGGCTGGTCATGGTCACCCTACGAAAACCATAACACCATATATTAATGGTATGGACAGGTGACTGTACTTTATCGTTAACTTGCACGCGACTATACAGCTTTATGGCTCGTCAAAAAAAAACAATTACCTACGTACATCAAAGATATAATAAATGGTTTTTATAACAGTAATATTCGATCGAATTGCCCATATTTCTACGGCGTTATATTCTTTGATAGCGTTGAGATATTTTTGGTTACAGACTTTCGAATAAGACAACAGATGGTGCCTCCATTTTGTTTCTCCTGAATCACGATATTGAAGTTTTTATCTTAGAACTGAAAAAGCATGTGACAAAAAAAGTTTTTGATGTCTGGTACTACGTCTATGGTATGGTATCGTATTTAGTATTGGTGGGTACTAATTAAAAAAAATATAAGATATCTTCCCTTCTGTACAAGAAGTCGGAGTGTCAAGACATATCTATATAAGGTAAGGTGAGGTAAGACTAACACACGGAGCAAGACTAACACTGTCTATTATCTCGATACGTATAGCTTAAATACGAAATTCTTCCAGTCTGTAAGATAGAACAAACGTAAATGTTCTCGGCTTAAACACACACATGTCATTTCTTCAAGTGCATATCGAGATAATAGACAGTGTTAGTCTTGCCCCGTGAGTTAGTCTTACCCCACCTTACCTTACTTATAATAAAATTAAAAGATGGGGGGGACTGTTTGTCTGTGTGTTTGAAAGAGCATCACAACAACAGGCAACAACTTGGCATGTTTCTTGCCTATATGAAGAGTATGAAAACCACTAATCTAAAATACGTTTTGTTTAGGGAAACTTTTTTGTTGCCGCGGGATAACAGGTAAAAGGTACACCGAAGCGAAGCGAAGGCGGGTCCACTAGTTAGCAATATTCTTGTAAGTCTTACCGCGGTCTAAAAAAGGTTGAAAACCCCTGCGCTAGATTATTCCAATCATCTAGAAAGACTAACAAATGATAAATTGCTGATGTACACGAAAGGGTGCGGTGATTCAAAGTTCACTGACAGTCATCAGGTAATATGGTAATAGCTGAATAGTATACTAACATCGCACGAGGTCTGTAATCATTAATATTCCTTAGACTCTTTGGTTTGCTTTCGTGATAAGAATAACAAACGAACTTGCATCATCCTTGCCGCTTGCATGCCACCCATTGACATCTTTGCAAATTGAATAATGTAAAAATAAGACTAAGAAAAATTTATTTAGTCACTAGACGACATTATTCGCATGCGAAAAGTAGTTTGAAAAATATTGCATTCATAACAAGTTACCTACAATCGGTATAAAATCTATCCTGTGTCCTAATCCTAAATGCTGAAATATTTGAGTAATTCGTGGCTGTAAGTATACCTACGGCTAAGTGCTAACATGCAACGTCATTATGTTCGTCTGGTTGCCGCAGCCTAGCTGCCTAGTGCGCGTCTAACTTTGTGCAAATAGACGATCAAACTTGGTTCGGGCCGGACCACGAACATGGTGTCCTACGAACGTATTCGATCATCTGTGGCATGGTCTACCGGATAAACTCCGGAATAACGTCCGGTGGACCGTGCCACAGACGATCAAAGATGGTTTGGAGCGCACCATGTTCGTGGTCCGGCCCGAACCAAGTTCGATCGTCTATTTGCCCTGGCGTTTTGTAAAGAGAAGATAGAAAACAATTTCTAGCTCCATTCCTAGTCTAAACAATGTGTAGCATTCTTAATCAATTTTATTATGACTTTATTGGTATGATTTTAAGTATTTAAACCCAGAATAGCACAAGGAAATCACCGCTAATTAGCCACAACAACATTTAATCATTGAATGAACTTGAGCGTGGATTAATGACAAACCATTGCTAATTACTATCAATAGGCTAAGATGTAATATACTGCAAATGAAGAAATATAAACAGCTCTTTATACGGTGTATTTGTGGATGGTATTGAATGAATAATTCGTGAATTGAAGAATGAAGATAGCGTAAAAACAGTTAAACAAAATAATTTTCCAAACTAAACATTTTTTTCAAGTTTTTGTGTCATTAATTAAAATCATTTCATTTTCTATTCACGTACCTACCATACGTTAAAATGACACTCACTGTGATATAATTTAATTTTGTTTTTTCATTGTACTTCTAGAATATTAATTTAAATTCAATAAAAAGGGATACGTTTTTTTTAAACCGTAAAAATACACTTACTAAAAAACTTTAAACCTTGTTGAAACTCGGAAACGAATGCTGCCGTAATAGGTCACCTAATCTCGTTTAAGATGGAATTTCTTCAGGAAGTAATTCTGAGTTGTAAATTAAATCGCTTTAATCTACACTGCTACTACTGCCTGTATTTAAGAAATGTTTGATCAATAAGTTAGAAACCTGTTAAGTGAGTGACAAGCCACGTGGAATGTAGGCTCTGTAACTGTGTAATTACTCTTTAACCTACTAAACCTGACTGTCTATGATAGGTTTCCCTTATTGTATTTACTACTTTTGTATTTTTTTATATTTTTAAGCTTTTTGAGCTTGGGGAGCTAGGGGTACCGGTCACTAATAAACACAATTGGGCTTTATATTTTTTTTATTCTTTTTTCCCAAGTGGATCCCCAAACCAAATATGTTCTTGGAAGCTGTGAATGTTTTTAACAGACCTATTCAAAGATAGGTACTTATAGAATTTTGTTTTTTTAAATTGACAACCTTTTATTCTACTGTTTTGACAAATATAGTATTAAATATAGTATTAAACTCCTAAGGGTCTAGTTTGGTCTGGCTCTGGTCTAAGACTAAACAAACGGACCATTTTTCCAGGGACCCCGAATAAAGGTAACTTAGATATAAAAAAAATGTTTGACGTGCATAAGTGTATCATTGATACCTATTTACATGAATAAATGATTTTGAATTTTGAATTTTACAAAGTCCTAAAATTGATCACGTGTTTCTTCGTTATTGTTTGCTTGTGTATATGTGTGTGTGTTGGTGTGTTAGTTAATTATGTGTTAGTTGTATAGGTCTGTGGCTCTGTTCACCAGTTTCTGACGATATCGTAAACATCAAAGCCGCGAAATTGAGCTCCTTAGAGAATTCCGAATCTGTGCCGTAACCACAAATCAGTTATTAAAACCATTACACACTTAGTAACGTTGAATTTAAATTAATCTTCACATTAATTCGGTAAATAGCCTGTAATTAGATCGTGTGGCGAATACATTAAGGTTGTAATTCGAATGTGTTTGGTAGTTGTAGCATTAACTAGTCTAACATTTTAATTATGTAAATTGCGCAAATACAAGCCTAGGACATTTTAAGTATCGAGTAAGTGCCAGGGATTTCTTTTCATATTACATATTACTAATTATAATACATTTATGTGCAAGGGAGATAGTAAATATTTAACGTATAGATGATAAGGAGGCCTGCAATGTAGTGCAGAAGATTTTTATGGTACTACAATGCTTCATCCCCTATTTCACCCCCTTAAAGTGTGAATTTCCAAAAATCCGTTCTTAGTGCTTCCCTACACCTTATAAGGAACCTTTTCTGCAATCCAAAGTTTAGGTTTGCTGATTAATAAATATTGTTTGTTAAAAATTGGTTGGTTATTAATAAATGTTGATTATTATTACTAAAAAACTGATTTTTAAATTGTAGTGTTCCAAAAATTTTCGTTTTCCTAAATGTTTTTTAAACACAAAAAGTTTGAGGAACACTGGTCTAGCATGAATGAGGTTCGAGTTTATACAGAATAGATAATTAGTAATTGTGATTATTATCCAATTATAATTAATTTTAAGTACATCTTAATACTAAGTTAATTAACCAGAATCGAGGCTCTATTTTGTCTGTACGTAAGCATAAATAAATCCACCAACTCTCCAGTTAACAAAACACGACATCTCATTCACAGAAAGATAATTGAAGCATAAGATTAAGTTGAGCATTATTGCGATGGTATTAGGCAAACTAATCACGTTTGTACGCAACCGAACCGCAATTGTATAGAAAAGGATTCATTTTCCGTCGCTCTACTCAGTTCTATCTCCCAGGGAAGTCATAACATTCTATAATTTCACCAGTCTCTCGCTAGCCGTCGCGCTGAGAGGACGCGTCGCAGTTCCCCGCGATCTGTCTCTCTGAAAGTGAGCTGAAATTGTTTTTATAAGTGAAATAACATTTAAATTATATCCTAAGTGTCGTTGGTACACGGAGTTGATTTAATACCACCGATTTTCAGGTGAGTTCCGTGTGTTTGGATTGACTTATTTGATACATAATTGTACCTGTTGCTGCTACTTTTGGGCCGATTTTCATTCGAAGCGATAAAATCATAACATCTGAATTATCATTACTTTTATCGTAAAAACAGTTGCGAAACTCTATTGATTAGTAATTAGATGAGGTTTAATTTATTGATCGCGTAATATTCAAAGATAAATTATATTTTACTTGGTGGATAGATTCATATTGATCGAATGTTGTTTGATTTCTCGCCGGGTGACAAAATAAAGCTGTGGGTGTAAGAGCCTAGTGTTGAACAGTTGAATATTGTCAGAAATACGCGCTTACCTAAACTTTGTTAATTAAAATTGTTATCAGTTTTTGTTTCATAAGCCATCAAAAGTTATCAATGAACTTCAGAATTGAACGTGGTTTCATTTTGTTTAAAATGTTACGTTATATTGTATTGTTAGGAGTACTTTGATTACAGTTACGGCATAACGCCGGTGTATTGCTTTTCCTTAGACGACAACGTGTTGGCGACGAACCTTGATATGATATATATATATGACATGATATATGATGATGTATATGATAGTGTCACTGGGCATTGGAGATCATTTAGCATCCGATGATTTATTTACTCGTTTGCTTGCCTTGCCTCTTGTTTTCTTAGTTTTATGATCGTACATATTATATTGTATATTTACTTGATTGTAAAACGGATGTACGAGTTTTAAAATTGGCATAGTTAAAGTTTAAATGGAGAAGTGAGAAAAGTTACATATCGTGTATAACATTATGTTGCACATTTTAAAAAATAAAACTATATGCACATTGACATGTTACTATTATTACATAGACTCATACACACATTAAACATTTGACTGACAGTTGGTTTTGACATTGGCATCTGTCATGTCATCATCATCATATCAAACGAGTCTATACTTTATTGTTTTGTTTGACATACGAATATGGACAGACTGGATAGGTACTTATGGAAATAGTGTACATTTCACGTAAAAATATTTATTCAAAACATACGGAAGAAATACCTAGCTGCGTGTATAACCATGTGAATACATTCAATGTTAAGATGTATTGTATATCATATAAAAGTTGAGCTACTTATTCAAATGTATTCCTTGTTCCTTGCGATATTGTTGTGGAGAAATCTCTTGAAGAATACGGCTTAAAACTTTGAAAAAACTTTGTATTCTCATGTCTTTACTTGGGTATTTATTTCATTTCTTTTTGTTCACTGTTATCTATATTTTATACCTAACTAGATGACCAGGAATACATTGTTATGCAACATATTTTGTCTCATATAATTTGATTTATTCCTCCGCTTTCCCCTCAAATACTCCTGACTTTAAATTTTTATATACCTTTAGTAAGTCATCATATTTACGACTTTTGGTATGATAGCATTTCTGTAAAGATTCCTTGAAGTACCTCGATAGCAGCACCACCTACCGGCTCTAATAGTCTTTCAAAATCGAATAGTCTATACTCGGTCCCTCTAAAATAAGCCACAAAATATTTTATTTTAATCAGCGGAGCAGATATAAACACAAGCAGGTTTTTAAATATAAACAAGCAATAATTAATAGAAAAATAGAAAAATCGGCTATTAAATTTTTTTAGGTGTTGTGGATTCTTAAAAAAAATCTGCCAAGCCATACGGCCTGTAGGGCGTACCAAAGAAATACAGATACAAAACACGTGAAAAACATTACGCTACTAACGCAGTTTTAAAAAGCCAGGTATTGTCCTCGCCTCGCTTCAGTAAATGATACTTAACGTACACGAACCTCGTATTGAGGGTTGTATAATTGCCTCTTATTTATTCAGACTTGCAAGTATTGAGCAGACCTTCCTAATTGGAGTTGTTGAGCGTCGAAGGTCCAAGTGCTCTTAACGACAACCTTATTATAATAAGATTCGGTTCTAAAGCCTTTTTCTTTCAGTCCTTTTTAGGGTTCTGTACATTAACAGAGCTTTAGGGTCCATCCTCAAAAATTATACTGTTTGTACGAGGCTTTTATATCACACTAGCAATCGCCTACGCCCGCGTAATTTTGCCATTTTCGCAAGCTAAAGAGTTTTTGGTTTGAACGCGCTAATCTCAGGAATTGAAAAAATCTTGTAGTGCAAGATAGTCCATTTATCGATTAAGGCTTAAGGCTGTACAACTTCACGCTAAGATGAATAGGAGAGGAGCAGCAATAAAATATATCTCGGCAAATATAATGGCAAAAATACGCGGGCGGAGTTGCGGGCGATTGCTAGTCATTATATAAAATATCATGGGTAGTACATACTTGTATATTAAAAATAGAATTTTTAAGTTTAAATTTAATTCAGTTTTAATAGGTTTGCGAGATTATGTAGGTACCATACTACACGCTAAAGATATTTAAACTGTGATTTCGAATCTACAAGTATAATACGTTCCTATAATCTAGATTCCAAGGTACAGAGTTTTAATTCCATTAACGGCGATGCTTCGTACTTTGTGTTGAGTTAACTTACAATATGAGTTTCGTATCCTTTTACCAAACCATTACCTAATGAAACTTTCTCTCGTGTCGATAATTGAAAAGGTAAACATCGCAAGAATTTAATTACATACCTCGGTTTTTTCGTCGTGATTTAAAAAGTAAACAATCTTGGCACTACTTTTATTTATTTCATTAATTTAAAAAAATATTTAGAAGTATACAGAAATTTATTTAAACATTAAATTGTTGTTTATTCTTTAAGTTCTTTTAATTTGTGTCTGTCCTATTTTTTAATCGATAATTACAATAAAAAGACACTGTAAGATTGTTTACTTTTAAATCACGACGAAAAAGACGATGTATTATACATCTGGTAATCTTAGTGAAGTTTTGAGCTTATAGTTCCGTGGCTTGCTTCTTTTTTTGTGATTAAAAAGTTAAGCAACTGTAAGCGCGGTCAGAAAGGGGATGGGTGACCGTTAGTAGCGAAAATGGTGACTCCCATTACAGCGTTAAAACCTTCTTAAAACCTATTCGGAGGCCTTCGGGAGACATGAAAATTTTCAATACTTGCGTTAAACCATAAACCCCTATTTTATCTATTCTAAAGAACCGTGGTAGAGTGTGCTCTAGGCCTCCTCAATTTTAAGGGAAGCCGTATCATATAGTGGACCATTAGTGGGTTAAGCTCAATTGTTCAGTTATTAGAATCTGTTATTTATTTTACATCGTTCTGGGTTCAAATCTTAACAGTTGAGAAACCAGAAGTACAAATAAAACAGTAAGTATATTTAAAATAGTTTCAAAAACTTTTTTTCCCAAAAATGTTTTTTTTTGTGTGGGATGGCAGGTGAACAATACAAAATAATATCTACTAGCTAGAAAAATTAAGGAGAATTTAAAATTGTACCTTTCTTATACATGCAAATAGAAATGCGTATTTCTGCATGTTGCCAAAACTATGTAAATTAACAGTCTATAAACTGATCTCGCTGGGGTTATTTATGGACCATAGTTATTACGCGAAAGAAAACATTTGATGCTATTTTGATCACATATTGTGGTTTAGTAGCAGGTATTTCTCTTTACTTACATAAGTATTGTCTATAACTGATAAGGGGAGCCACCTTCAGTTGGCTTTTGCAATACTATAGTCTTCTGGCACGAGATTAAGGACGAATATCATATGTCAAGATTTTCAGAATTTGTCCTAGTTTAGAAGACATCTGAGAGTAGAGTAGTATCCAAGTGGGGTTTTCAAAACCTGGAAAGTTTTTGTTTTTGGCAATTAAGGGAAATTGAAAAAATGTGTGTTAATTATGAGTCTATGAGTTAGGTACAGGACGAATGAAAAATCCGGACAAAAGCCATGATTTTGGACAATTGTCCGGTTTTAAAATTTTTGTCTGGGCACGACAACCCTAAATTGTGGTCAATATTGTAGGCAGCTCTCATACGTCTTTGGCTTTCTAATATTAAGCTGGCCCATAAAGACTATAATAAACTGGCTCGTCTGCTCGTAGCCACGTGAATAAAACACGTCAACTTACAGCCCTAATTCCAATAATTCCACAACAATAGCCAATCTTCGTCAATCGGCACTACAGTTGACGTCACGCGACTGTAAGCCGTATATTTTACTGCCTACTTGGACAATTAAACACGCCAGTCAATCTATTTTCCGCTCTATTGGACTTTAAGCCACATCACACAGTCTACAGAGAGGGTTAATTTGGTAGAATAACACGCTTCGCCTAAGACAATACTGGAGACGTACCCTTTGAAAAAGAACGTGGTGATAAAGGTATGGTTTGTTTGCTCGCGACAATTACAATTAGTTTTCTGATCCCTTTCTTTAGGGGATCAGCAAGTGAAATAAGGATTATCAGCTTATTGTGTTCGCTAATTAATACGTTATGTTTTATGGATTGCTTAAAGCTGGATGTAAACGATTTCCGATACTTATTATATGATCTTTAAGCTGACATTATTTTGTACATATTTATTTCAGTAGGTAATTGAAATGTAAAAGTACAGGGCGACTGGATTCAAATTTTTGTGAGTGCTACTGAAGATATTTATATGACCTTTTGAAAAAGAATAGTATAATTTCATAAAAAATAGTGTGGCTCAATTTTGGTGTCCGAGTGTAGATTATGATTACTACGAAACCCATCCCATTACGTTATCTAAATTTAACTGGTTTTTTATTGAAATCATTTCTGGTTTTCGCAAACATTTCAGTCTGTACACAAACCAAATGAAACACATTAAAATGCCGTTCGTAATTCTTATTTATCGTAAAACACACATAAAAATCTTATTTTTTAATCCAACCTATTTTGAATCTTATGTTCTTGAAAATTAAGACTACAATCCATTGTAAGCTGACACTTCTAAGAGCAAAATAGATTAACAACATTTTCAATTGTTCATGTAAACAATAGGTTTTAAATGCTAACGTGATTCTCGATTTAGGGACGATTATAGTGTTTGAATATAAACATTTTTTTTCAGGTTAAGGGGCCAGTAACATTACATAGGCCATTAAAAAATATAAGCCGTATCGAGAAAAAAATTGCTTAAAATTACGTTTGTGTTATGGGAGCCCCCCGTTAATATTTACTTAATTTTTTTTATTATTTATTTTGAAAAGTAACATACAACTATATTATATTCTGTGAAAATTTTAAGCGTCTACCTGTTGTCGTTATTAATATTGAGCAAAAAATACGAAAATATTCACGTTCATTGTATGGGAACCCCCTTTAATATTTCTTTTTTTTTCATTTTAGTATTTGTTGTTATAGCGGCAAAGGATATATACCTACATAATTTGTGAAAATTTCAGCTTTCTAGCTATCATGGTTTATAAGATACAGCCTGATGACAGACAGACAGCGGACGCTTAGTAATAGGGTTCCGTTTTTATCTTTTAGGTACTGAACCCTAATTACTCTAGTGTTCTCCCTCCCCAATAGCAATGGTCAGTATTAACGTAGTTAACCACTTAACTAAATTGCACCATCATAATACACTAACATTGAAACTGTAATATGGCGGTCGCGAATGTTCCTCCAATGTTTGTTTTACGCTCAGTATCATACCTATTACAGGGTAGTTGTACCTGTGATGGCCGCTTTTAGACTTAGTTAATTATACCTAATTGTTTAATAGGATTTGGTTGAAAGACCCTTTAATGCAGCCCTAGTGTAATATATAGATACTAATAATATAAAGCTGAAGAGTTTGTTTATTTGAACGCTTTAATCTCAGGAACTACCGGACCGATTGGAAAAAGTATTTTATTATAAGATAGTCCATTTATCGAGGACGGCTATAGGCTTTAAATATTACATTATGCTAAGATGAATAGGAGAGGAGAAGCAATAGAAAATATTAAAAAAACGGCAAAATTAGGCAGGTAGAGCTGCGGGCGATTGCTAGTATACCTACACTATTAATAGTATAAACTTAAGGATATTAGAGATTACAGCCAAGTTCATTACTGTTTTAAGTTATAGTTTTTTTTGCAAATAGGTTATTAAATTTAATAATAAATTAAGGGTGTCATTTTACTACGCTAATAATATAAAACTTAAAATAAAGTGACGTCATAATTACGCTGACGTACCTAATTAATTAATTATTGAATCAAAGTTTGAGTTCCAAATCCGAAGCAACCTGACCTTTTCAAAAGGCGACCTTTCCCGGGTACAAAGTAAAGTCAACCGTAGATTCTTTTATCCCCAAAAGGATAGCGGTTCATTATATATTGCCAATCATTACATATTACTGGATTGACCTTCCTTGTAAGATCCCACCATTGATAACATTGGAAAACATTTCGGCTTTATGAGACGGAATGCTTTGTTAAAATGTTCTTGTATTATTTTCCCTGTTTGGTTTTTTGCCGAATCGAAGCTTTGATTTTGTGGTTAATTTGTATGTGGGTAGCTGCGTGTTTGTGTGTGTATATTTGTGTATCGTATGTACTTTTTGCAACGGGTAAATAATTGGCCTTAACCCATTAACGGCCCACTACTGAGCACGGGTCTCTCCTCTTAACTGAGGAAGCTTACAGAATACAGGATAACCTACAGAATAGGCTTATAGGATTGATGGAGGAGTTAAAGGCTATACCCCTCCGATTCGGCGTAACTCTTTCCATCTAATTAAGACTTTGTAGACCGACATTGACAGGTTAATATGTAGGGATAAAGCACGAAAACACCCAAGAACTTTTGCTACAATGCTCACCCATTCATGTTACCGATGTCTTAGCGTGCCCTCCAAAGCACGAAAACGCTCAACATCTTTAGCTACCCATTCATGATACCGATATCTTAGGGGCCGTCTATAAATCCCGTGATGTCTTTTTGGCATTTTTGAACCCCTCCTGACCAACCTGAGTGACCAACCACTCCCCCACCTTAAAATACGTGTATTTCTACTAAGAAGTACTAACTTACAAAGAATGTTAAGCTTTTTTAAAATATAAATATTTTATAAAATACAGGAATAAATATTACATTTGCTGAAAAACAAATAACACGGGATTGATGACAGCCCCTTCGCGTGCCTTCCAAAGCACGACAACGCTCAATATTTAGCTATACCTCGTTTTTTTCATCGCGACTTAAAAGGTAAACAATCTTGGCACAACTTTTATTCATTTCATTAACTTGTCTTAAAAAATATTTAGAAGTACACGGAATTTTTTTTTAACATTAAATTATTGTTTATTCTTTACTTTTTTTTTATTTGTGTCTGTCTTATTTTAAAATCGATAATTACAATAAAAAGACACTGTAAGATTGTTTACCTTTTAAATCACGACGAAAAAAACAAGGTATATAACGGTCACCCATCCACTTTCCGACCGCGAACAGTTCCACAACTTTGTCGATCCCGGATCACAAACCGTGGCTATGAGCAAACGCGGTTACTAAAGTTCTCAACTACATGAGTGTTTACAACTATAGGCAAACTACAAGCGCGAGCTACCCTCAAATGAAATTACTCACGTCTACC
Organism: Lerema accius; assembly: GCA_001278395.1. Taxonomy (NCBI): domain Eukaryota; kingdom Metazoa; phylum Arthropoda; class Insecta; order Lepidoptera; family Hesperiidae; genus Lerema; species Lerema accius. The sequence continues at coordinate 120,409 of LGAG01000411.1, forward strand.
CACTTCCACACTTATTAAACTTGGTAATTAAATATCAAGTTACTCCGGCACACTGTGAACTTCGTTAGTCACTTTATTTACAAATAGTCCGTGTAATTATGTGTTTTATTATTCTGTACCAAAAGGGTATTGTTTTCAACGTATGTGCCGTTGTATGTTATACTAGAGGTCTGTCAGTCTGTTTAATCTGGCTAATCTCTGAAACGGCTGAACCGATTTTGACTTGACTTTCATTGACAGATAACTTATGTAGTAAGGAGTAGATTACTTTTTTACTTCGTTTCGGCATAGGATAATCGAAGCGAAGCGAGAGCGGGTCCACTAGTTATTATCATACGAGTAGCACGTATAGTTTATTTATTTTGATAGTAGAAAGTTCATTTCGGATAGACTAATCAATCTATAGTCGGGCGGTAGATAGGAATTTTATTAAACTGATAAAATTTGTTATTAAGGACACGAGAGTCCAAATAATTTTATTCAGCTCTATATACATTATCAAAATATGTACTGCAACAACCTTTTTACCCAACTGTGTCGGGATAGTTATGTTTTTATTTACACTCCGTTTCAACGATCTTGATAGAAAAAGTGAACAATCTTACAGTGTATTTTTAATTATTGATTTAAAAATAAGACAGATACAAATAAAAAAAAATTGAGGAGTAAAATAATTAAATGTTACACCAAATTTCAGTTTAGGTAGGTACTTCTAAATATTTTTTTAATGAATAAAATGGATAAAAATAGTGACAAGATTGTATACTTTTTCTATCACGATCATTGAAACAACTGGTCTAGTTTAAACAAATAAAAACCTTTGTTGAGCACTAAGATCGACGTAAACCGTCGTACCACCGTAATCAAATGTTTAAAACTTAATTTATTACCGTACTTAAAAGTTCTATAATTAATTTAGTTGAACAGTTTTCCTAGTGGGTCCACGCACAAATGTTTGACATTCCACAACCGAAGTATTCGAAGAATGTCGTATCTAAACTAATATACTACGAGCTACCCAATATTTTTAGGTTATATACGCTATCAGTATTTTTCTATATCACATCAGGCATAATAAATATAAGTAAGAAATTGAAACTTCTGTAAGTAAAAAAGCTTTACGTTTTCGATAAAGCCTAAAAATGTTTGTTTTTTTTTTGTTTTTATATAAATGTGCATTTTGAATTCCAAGTACTTATAACTAGGGTCGCCAAATTTATCAGTGCATCTAAAAAAACCATTGGTTATCTGAAATAAATTCGATTTATCAATGATAAGTTTTTTTTAAGCATATAACGTAGCCGAATAGTGATGCCGCATGGGAGAGCGTTAATCCGATTGATAGATGAACTAAGGACATTATTGTATGAAAGGGTTTCTCTGTTCGACCAGTTACGCTCAGTATTTGTTTCACAGAATGATATTATACTGTATATCTATACTAGTCTATACTAGTATATAAAGCTGAAGAGTTTGTTTGTTTGAACGTGCTAATCTCAGAAACTACTGGAGCGATTTGAAAAATTCTTTTCTTGTAAGATAGTCCATTTATCGATGAAGCTTATGGGCTATATAACATCACGCTAAGATGAATAGGAGTGGAGCAGCAAAAATTTTTTCCAGAAGTAAGTTTGTGGTGTAAGAAAGATTTTTTCCGAGGCTTTGACTGCTGTGTTTGTCAAACAAAACTTCACAGGAAGCCGCACAAGATCAAGATATTTGACACACATAAACAGTTAAAATTTTTCTCATAGAGTGTTGTGCCTGTGGGGTGGTATAATTATGGTGTGTGGTTGCTCATAGACTCATAATAGTCTACGTTCATGGTCTAAGACTATGGTCCAAGACCATGTTCTCTAGTGAGACCGTTGACTAATGGCCTATAACTATGGTCTACGATTGTGTTCTACGATTGCGGTCTACGACCATGGTCTACGACTGCGGCCTACGACAATGGTCTACGTCTGCGGTCTACGACTATAGTCTACGATTATGCTCTACAACTATGATCTTGGTCTACGAAAAATATAAGGCACAAATTTTAACTAAAGATTGCCTAGTCTCGCAATCGATAGTTTACAAACACTTACACCAAATAGAGGTCAGCTTGCGGTCTATAGGTAGCTTAACAGAATATTATCCGGCCGATGATGTGTAGGAGTTAATCTAATGTGAACGGCCTTCATCACTAAAACGATAGGCCGATGTTATTGATAGCTCCATTTAATATCCATTCATCTACTGTCAGCTGTGGGTGAACCACGAACTCATATTTGCGAGCCAATTCAAAGGAATATTTGTCAAGACAATGTAAAGTTGGGGGGAACGTATAAAGTGCCAAAGAAGCGGTTTTTGTTCGTTTATTTTGTAGATGAAGTAAGAGGTTTGTTTATGATGTGTTTGTACTAATAAGAAATATGTTTAAAAGTATATTTTGGTAAAGTAAATTTAATTTAATCTCCAATATTTTGAACTTTAAAAGAAGAGATGCGAATGGGGTGAGAAAAATAATTTATTAGTCAACATTTACATTTTAGCATTATAAGAATATGACAAGAAAAAAACTGTTTTTTTTAGGTTAATGGCTTGGATGCAAGTCCTTTAAGCGAAGAGAAAAATCTATGTTTAGTATGCCACAGATAAACCAAAATACAGAGCATTAAAATTACAAGATAATAGAATTAAATTTATCATCCACATATTTCTTCAACATATTATTCCAAAATAATATTATTATGTAAACTTTTTAAATTATTTAATCGACCCATTTGGTGATTGTAAGTCAGTTAGTCTTCCAATTAGTAAGGCAAATCACAAAAGCTATCCAAGTTAAATTAACCGCCAGAATCAGAGGGTTACGACCTCACGACGGATTGCTATAAGATATGGGACGAAGGTCTTTGAACGACGTAATTATAGTACATCAAAGCCTTTAGACTAGAATTTGCATTTAAACTGAATTAATTCAACTAATATTATAAGTTTTAATATTCTTTATGCTATATTATAAAAACGGGTTCATGTGTTTTTATAATATTAAAACCTGACTATGCTGATATTACCTGACAAGGTAATATTTTTCGAGTATGTATGTATGTCAATTTCTTTGGCTCGCTCTATACATGTTTTTAAATTAGTTTTAAGGCTTAAGCGAACTTTTAGAGCTTTTTACTCGCACAAGTTTCATTTTCCTACGTCGATATGACGTTTCAAGTTTTTTATTGTTCTTTATTTCCCCATCAGCACACTGTTTTTTTGTAGTTTTTTATGATTGCTATGTATATTTTTCTACTGAAAAATGTTTGTTCATTCCAAAATGGTTTCCGGTTGCGCGCCAGTTATTGAATGGTCATAGACTGTAGAGGTTTTCCAATAATCTACGTATCTGTGTCTGAATTCAAACATCGAACGCGAATTAATGCAACGTGAATGAAACTCGACAGGAATGAAGTTATTCGAATTTCGAAAGCTTTGATTTGTCTAATGGACTGCGAATAAAATGTTTGGTCAAGAGTTTTATGGAAGTGAAATTGAATGAAAAAAATATGGTGAGCTCTCTGTGATTTTATGTATTACTAACGACTTGTCCTTGTTTCGCTATACAATTATGCTCGAAAAACATTAGTCACTTTATGAATTCAGGTAAAAATCACGCTAATCTTTATTATGACCGGATAAAACGCTAAAACGCTAACACACTCATACCCCCGCAGTAGGATTCCCTGTGTCGCGGGTGGCATGGACAACACAAATAACACATCACTAACACTCATGACCCGAGAACAAACATTTATCTGTCACATAAATCTGCCCCGGCCGGGAATCGAACCCGGGACCTCTCGCTTCGCAGGTAGGGTCACTACCTACTAGGCAACGGAGTCTCATAAAATAAAATAAAAGCTATTCACTACTATTTTTCTGTCTTTTCATAGCGTCGTATAAGAGGTAATATCTTTAGTTTTCGACTCGCTGAGCTGTTAAAACAAAGACATTGTTTTTGAGACAGCTTTTTTAAACAAAAGCTGTTCTTAATCAACAATATTACGTCGGTAATTTTAAAAGCAGTCGACTCATAACGAGGTTTACCATTGTTAGAATTTATACGGAAATAAAAATACGAGTTAAAAGTTGGCTGTATACGGCAGGAATTCTGATCTAGAATTGACAGTAGGGAAGACCAGGTTTAAGAGAGCCGGGGATTTTAATTCTGACGTTGAAATAATCGCGTCAGCAAAAACCTTTAGTACTATCAGCTACAAGCAGTGATAACCTACTGGTTTAAACGTTGGTCTCTCGAATGGAAGTTCCTGGGATCAAACGGCCCAGCACGCATCTCTAATTCAAAAAGTTATGTGCGTAAAACTTTATCAATTGCTTTGGTGAAGGAAAACATCGTGAGGAAACCCGCTCACCTGAGAGTTTCCTATAAAGTTCTCAAAGGTGGTGAAGTCTGCTAATACGCACTTAGCCAGAGTGGTGGACTATGGCTTGTACCCCTCACATTGTGTGAAGAGACCCGAGCCCAGCAGTGGGACAGTTATTGGTTCTGATGATAACTATTCGCTACGCTCTCCCGTACCGTCAGTATATTGCGTACAGATAAATTCCCGCCATGTGCGCTCGGCTTATGGAATTCAGAATTTGAATTCCGAATCAGCATTCCTGATTAGTATTTCGGATGTATACAACCAGCTTTATACGCAAATAATAATACTTTATTCGGTTCGACAATAAATGAACAGTTCTGCCGCGGACAGACGCAAAAGGAGTTTTATTAACGCGCAATCGTGAATGATTGAACGATTGAACGAAACTTTTTTTGATATTTAAATATTATCAATTGACAGAATATTCTGGAAGTTGCACGTGTGATATTTTTTTTAAATTAAAATTCCTAAAGTTATTGAAATCGATAACAATGAATAAAGGAATAATTTTGTGACCTATTATAAAAAAAAAACTTAATACACGCATAGTCTGAATCTACGCTCGAACTAGCTCATCATAGTAAAACTTTAATCCAAATTACCTAATGTTTAGTCCCTGCTTACTCTGTGTTTATTAATACTGAATCCTACTAAACCACATATAAAACGAAAAAGGATAGCCAATGTCACTCATACGATGGAAATAAATCTAATGATACCTCACATGTTGAAGTCCATTAAGCTGTTGGACTGGACATAAATACATACATTACATACAACTAATAACCCTTACCTTTACTTACTACTACTAAACTATTCCTCACTATTCCTGTACGGAAGAGAGATATTTGTACTACAATACGATCGTTCTTTCTCCATATTTTACGAGCGTTAGCTTCTTTTAGCACCCTAATATCGTTTTCACATCCTACCCTATTACCGGACATAAACTTTTATAGTTCTCAATGAAACAAGGAAGTTTACTAGTCAGCAACTTTACACAAGATAACGATGCTACTTTATACTATAGACTATTGGACCCACCCTCGCTTCGCTTGGGTAAACCTATGCCGAAACGAAGGTAAACAAAAGTAGCCTAAGTTACTCCTTAGGTACTACATCAGCTATCCGCCAGCGGAAATCCGTCCACCGGCAAAATCGGTTGTCGTTTCAGAGATTAGCCGGAACAGACAGACAGACAAATAGACAAAATTTTAAAAGTATACATTTTGGTATGAGTACCGTGTATACATAAGTATGCATTTAGTAAAAAGCGGCTATTTTAATATTACAAACAGACTATAGACTTCAATTTTATTTAGTTGTGTAGAATGTTATGCCTTTGTCGCCTCTAAGATAATTTTGTTAGTGCCTCGTGCATACTCTAAAGAAAAGACGGCCAAAACCGCTTTAAAAGCCATTGAATGAAAAATGTTATGCTTACATTTTACAGACATTGAGAAAGCACTTTATTTTATATTATACCTAATTAAATAAAATAAGCACTCATTAAAAGGCCCCACACTAGGTTTTTCTGTCGTGATTGTAAACTGAGAACAGAAATTTAAATTCATTGTTAAAATGTCTGTCTTGCTGACCTTAGAACCTAACATCTATTGATCATCTAGAGGTGTTATAGTGACCATATGAGGTCATCAAAAATTTGTTTCTAACCCACTTTTACTTTAAAATAGAAACAGCAAATACCACCCCCCACCTTTAATGATGACGTCATAGTTAAATAGCATAGAGCTTGGTCTATGTGCGTTTGAAGTTTGATATGTGTAACACAATAGTGTTCTAAGAAGTAATAATTATAGCATTATATATTTACTTGCTGTAGAAATTAATTACATTTGTATCCTCAATTCCTGAAACAGTTGTGGTGTTATTATGTTATTATTGGAAGTACAATTAATATCACATGTGGCAGTTTTGATTAAAGATAACTTTACCAATAGATATATTATTATGTAGTTAGTTAATGTATTAATGGTCTATTATGTATACAGCCTTTATGTAGAAAGTTCTGAGCAGTTACTGCAGTTCGAAGGAATCATGTGTGTATGAATCTACTGATTAAAACTGCTCGTGTATGGTCGTCGGACCGCACGCATGTTTTTAAAGCTGCCAAGGCCCAGTGCTTAATGTAGTCCATCTTTGACCAGCCCTTTGGCTTAAGAACTTTTAGCAGACGATGTTATATATAAGGTGGTAGAGATTAAATGGAACGCACTGTAATTTGATAGCTAATCAATGAAGGCAGAACCTTGTTAGTATTTTTTGGGTTGAATTTATGAAGTAACAGTTTGAAAGATTATATTCCTTTTCTTTGGGAGTGGAGAGGGAGGTCATTAACCCCCCAAACCTCGTAGACAGACAAAGCCCCAAATAATAGGCTCTCATTAACACTTTGAGCAACAACCATAAAATATGTCGAATGTCTTTAAGAAGCAACGAACGAAGCCCTTTTTTCTAACGCTACATGCTTCAAAGCATTGACTTTAAGGCACGTAACTAACCTTAAAATGAAATTCTGAACGCTCGGCGTTGTTTGTTAAGCTAAGAGTAGATAGCGCCTTTTAAAATGAGGCGAGTAAACGACTTGTCAACCAGCTTTGTACTGAGCTTTGAGTTACTGATGTTTAAGAAGTCTTGAGGCGTGTATCGTCGTACCTATACTTCTATAGGACGTCGTGATAACGTTGTAGATGTAGGGTGTTTGTACCAGTCAGAGAGAAAAAAAAGTCGGTGATATTGAAAATTAAATGAGTAATAAATTTTGTTCTTCGTATTATTATCTGTCTCGTTTGAATATTTTAATTTGAAATTAAAATTCTAATGGTCACCTTCGGTGGATTTAAATGTAAAATTTGTCGGCCAGTCCATTTATCGTGAGGTCTCGACCATTCATGGACCATTTGGACTTCTAGAATATTCTATTCTAGAATATTAGAATTTTTTAAACAATGAATAGTTTTCCCCTTTTTTTTCATGAAGCTTAATCAGTTTGTCTTAAATTTATTGGGATGTAGAACATAGGTATTGAAATAAACTTTGAACTTTCGCTTCCTAGATGAGGAATTAGAAAATCAAACCATTCTTGAAGCCTGAAAATCTAAAGGCTCAGCTGTTTGCGGTGCCAGATAGCGCTTTTTAAATTGAGACGACGACTAAACGACGAGAACAGCTTTGTAAGGTGAGCTTTGAGTTTGAGCTTTTGAGTTACCATAGTTAGAGAAGTGCTTAAAGCGTCGCGTCGCTTGGAGCATGCATCGTCGTATATTTCAATAGGACGTCGTTATAATGTGGTACGTGGTTATAGGGTGTTTGTACCAGTTATAGAATTTTATTTTTTTTTATTTTAAAATGATGTAAGTATCAGTAACTTTCAATTTAAATTTTTATGCTTCAAAATGGGGTCAAGAAAATTTATTTGCAAGGCAGATAAATTTCGGTTTTTAAGTTAAGGTTGCTGATGTTATACGAGTGTGCGAAAATATACTTCGAATAAAAGAAAAAAAACTAGATGGGTTTACACAAATTAATATATACGCAATCACGCTGGGTCCAAGGCTTATGTCCAAACAAGTATCGGAAGTTTTTATGCTTCCCAAAGGCCTCTTTTACTTAACGATAACAACCGAGACCGACGGTTTAACTTGCCTCGAGAATTTACGGCTACGCGTGTAATAAACACAAATAAGTAAAACCTTCTCTTATAGGTAATAACATATCTTCCGAGTTTGGCTACAAGCAATGTGGGTTCTATTGTACCTGCTTTAAGCCTGAAATTCATTACTACTTATTATTGTATATAGTGCATACCCTTCCTAATTATTACAGATTTTTAAAACCAACGAGCAGAGAAGGCAGTTGAGTCTAATAAAATGTCTTAGTACCTAAACACAACAGATTTTTAAACATGTCTTAGTAAACACAAAATATTTTAAAACCCTATCTAACCATACCAAATTACTAATAGTGTCTAGTACGGATCTCTTACTAAATCGAAGTAAGACGGACATTACATATCTATAACGAAACTCTAAGGTTTCCGAATTTGGTACGAAACCCTAAAACGTTCTTAAAAGGTCTGTGGGTCGTCTTCCAACATTTTCCCTGATTTTGTCAGTAATTTTTCACAGTCCCGTCCTTCAAGCGACGACTGCGGTTTCCCGCCAAATAGGTCAAGGACCCGAACAATCGCGCGTTTATGAACACCAATGAACTTTGGCATATTTGGGGTCAAGCCAAGCTTAGAATACTGTCATAATTTTATATTATATTCGATTGTATTTTGGTGGAAAAGAAACGTAATTTTGTGAGCCATAAGTAATTAGAAAACTAGAGGAAGAAACATTTATTTAGTGCTGTAAATTGCATGCAAAATACGACATTAAAGGTAAATTAAAATTCAAGATCATTTAATCATACAGGTATCAAAGATACGCTAATACGCGTCATTTTTTGAATCTACTCCGACTTCGTAAGGTACTTTGACATGAAGGAGAAGAAGCGTAGAAAGAAACTCCCGCACATCTTTTTTTTAAATAATAATAACAAATAAACCATAGACGTTATACAAAAAAAAAAGTTATTACAAGCTAATTTACGTATATACTCGTACTTGGGGAACATAGGTCATCTGGTATTACTCGTGTCCATAGACGAAGACGCCCACTTACATCTGGTACTTAGCTTTTTTATCAGCCCTAAAATGTATGTGACCGAATGCTAGATGATTTGCCCCAAATTCGTCACTGGACAAGCTACAAGTACATGACCCTAATTACATCCAACTAACAGTACCAGAAAAAATGTGATGGATTGCACTGTCCTGGTCCTT
>LGAG01000411.1:129925-156742 GCA_001278395.1 Lerema accius
TATCAGCCCTAAAATGTATGTGACCGAATGCTAGATGATTTGCCCCAAATTCGTCACTGGACAAGCTACAAGTACACGACCCTAATTACATTCAACTAACAGTAGCAGAAAAAATGTGATGGATTGCACTGTCCTGGTCCTTAATTAGGAGCAGTTATCAAAATGCCTTGTGACAGCGCATTACAGGTAATTGTCCTAGTTTGGAGAAGTTAGAAGGAGCCAGCCATTACTTAAATATTGCTTCAGAAACTATTAACCTAGCGTGTTATTAAAAAAATAGGATTCGCAATATCGTGGTTTGTTAAGAGTGATATGATTATGATGATGGTTCTGCATCCAGTTCTGTTCATGTTAGAATATAATAAAGGTAAAAATTCTATTGCATAATTTTTTTTTTTTTTAATATTGATCGTAGAGTTTCTTTCCTCGCTTCTTCTCCTCCATATCAAGCCCTTTGCGAAATGGGAGTAGATTAAAATAATTACGCGCATAAGTGTATCATTGATACGTATGTATTATATGAATAAATGATTTTGAATTTGAATAATACGAAGATAATACACATCCATAGAGAACAGAATAGCTAATAATCATTCAAATTTCTATCTTGCTAGAAATCGAACCTAGGCCTGAACTGCGACCGAGAAATTGAACAGCATTCTGACATGATAACTACGTCAAACAAGCGTCTCAATTTTTTTACATTTTTTCGCGTTCTATATCCATCCGCAACAAGCATTGCATGATATCTACGTTGGTAAAGTGGGTCTGCTAGCTTGGTTTCCTCTTACAAAATGTTGGATGTTTCTGCGAAATAAAATGAACTTGTTAGCTGTCCGACCTTCCTTCTATCTCCGCTTATGTCGAGATTGCTGCTACGTGCAACTATTACTGTGAGTTATTGTACTGCCACGTACTAACAACCTGTTGGGATTGTTAATGAAAAACTTCAAAGCCATGTATGAGGGTCTTTTTGTAAAGGAATTTTGAAAGTATCATAAACAAATATCTACAAAGCTTGTACCATTCTTACAATGGAGACTAATTCAATCTCATCTCATATATTAAATTCATCAAATATTACGTAACGCAATTTTTGAAATTTTTTGTCTCTATCACTCCCTCATGTAACGCGCCGTAACGTTTTTCTGTACCCTTCCCCCTAAAAGTTTCGTAACACCTAAATAATCAGTATTGCCAAAAAATCACCATTTTGCCTATTTAGGTTAATTACCTATTTCCCCAGATTTTTTGTAATAAAAACAATAATTATATAGAACGCGTTATTAGATCCCCTCCTCTCCGAATTTTATAACGCATTATATCATTTTACAAGACCACCTCCCCTCAAATTGTGTTACTTGATACTTGAACAGCCCCACAGCAAAAAAATGCAGTAACTTACATACATACATAGAAAAACAATTCCCTTCTTTAGGTACAGTCGGGTAAAGAAATTATCGGATAACATCTTTGGACTCCAAAATAGGAAATAAGATGAATATTGCAACACACGCGTCTATTTTAAGCCATGCAATAGAATATCGCTTAAAGTTCGTTAGGGCATACTATATCCTAGTCTTTGTACTCTGAAATCCTGAGTGTAGAATTCTTGAGCGGGGAATAGAATTCCTATGCGTTGAGCTAAATATAGACCTGTTATACTAGACAGAGTACCTACTCTTGTGTCTACTTCACACGAGTAAACGACACTTGACTCAGTTTAAAACGTAATAATCTATATGACCCTTATTAATAAACTATGATTAGCGTCAGAACAACTTTACGCCAAGACTTACGCAAAGAGAATTATGGTATTAATAAACTAGGAGTAAGGACGTAGTTATATAAGTTATAATTTTAGTATAATATGTTTATACATTATAGGTTAAATTCAAATTCAAATTCAAATCATTTATTTCGTCTTAGGAACTAAAAGCTCACTTAAGTTTTGGACCCCTTTTTAAAAATAGTGCAGATGCAAATTTCATATGTGGCTTGGTTAAAGTTTATGTGGAGAAGAAGTACAGAAAGCTGAATTTGTAGAACCCACTGGTGATGCAATTAATAATATCTCGATATACAATACTATTATATGTAGCATAATGGGCTTTGTAAAACGTAACGTAGTACAAACTGTTATTTCTGTCCCAAGCTTTATGTGATGTAGATACATAGGATAGTTATAATTACGATACTGACCACAAGGGGGCGTTACGAGCTATTTATAGATGTCGACCACTTTGTACCAATGATATTATTATCTTGTTTACGTTATCAGGTAACTGATAAAGATATTGATTATGACTGTACTCGTTCGAATCTTCTATGAATCATGATGAATCACTCGGATGTAAGTAGGTAGGTAGGTACAGTCGAAATTGGACTTAAATAGTATTGAATGGTATCAGAAATTCCACAAACCTTAACTGCCAAAAATAATTTAAAAAAATTATAAAAAAAACTCCCACAATGGAGACCAATCCAATGACACATCTCACGTTGAAATACGTCATGCCAAGCTTTAGAGCATGCCAAAGAAATGGACATACATACATACGCTAGAAAAACATTGCCCACCTTCTGGTACAGTCGGGTAAATATTTAATTTACCGTTAAAAACTAGACAAGATGATAAATAGTTGATGTTGCAATTCAGTATGAAATATCATTAAGTCTAGTCTATTGTTCGACATAATGAGTTATGGTCCAATTTCGACCATCGAACGGATCCTCTAGGTCATTTTATTCCTTTATAGATAACAACTCCGTCAGCCTATAATAGAAAGTTTCTAAGAAAATGGCGCAAAAAATTGTGACTACATTTTCTCTTGTGATAGAAAATGTTGCCTGTCACTGCCATTTACTTTATATATTTTCTAATAGTCTATGAATAAGTATAGGGTTTCATTAGATGATGAAAATATCAGGCTAAGTGTGTGTCTAGATACGAAGTAAGGTTCCGTAGATGTCTTAGAAGATAACTGTGTACAGCCCAACCGAATTTCAATATAATTATGAAGCGTTATTGAATTCGTCTCCATTTTTTTTTTAATTTGTTTTAACCATTGTAAGAGTGAAATAGGCTATATAATATATACGAGCACTAATAATATAAAGCTGAAGAGTTTGTTTCTATTTTTTTTTGTTTGACCGCGCTAATCTCAGGAACTACTGGACTGATTTGAAAAATTATTTTAGTGTAAGATATTCCATTTATTGAGGAAGGTTCTAAGCTATATAGCATCACGCTAAGATGAATAGGAGAGGAGTGGCAATAAAAAATGTTGCGAAAACTGGAAAATTACGCGGGTGGAGCCGCGGAAGATGTCTTGTTTATGATATGTGGTGAAAAAAATATTTTTAGTTGTCCGGTTTTTTACCTGACTATACAGAAAGGTAACTAATGTTTTTTGAGCGTATATATAATAATTATGATATAGGTAACTACGTTGTTTTCTTTCGTACGCTCTACAGCACAAACAGTTTGATGTATTTCAACATGTAACATAATATCATTGAATTTGGATTCCTGTCCATTGCGAAAATGACGCGATATTTTTTATTAAAGCACCCCCAACTCCCAAAAATTCGCCTTCAAGTTTTATTTTCTGCCAATTTATTATTTCCACTAACGGCTTTTCTTGTAGAAATAAGGCCTAATTGTTTTGGGCGCGGTACTTTATATGAGAAATAAGTTTCTCAAAGCTCGGGCGGGTTTCTAGCCATTAGTATTTAGTAAGGTCACCGTCAACTAACAGTCAATTGTTGTCGTCTATTATGTAAATACTGAATAAAGGAGGACCTCAAATCCATCGCGACGTATTATTATAAGTCACGCGACTTGCTTATTTAGGTTATTTCCTTTGTATGGTAGGTATAATAGGTACTCGTACTTTTACTGAATTCATTGTGGGAATGGCGATTTGGGAAAATACATCGTAAGCACAAAGGGTGAATAGGTGTAATAGTTTGGCAATTTACGAGAATTGTTCTTGAAGGAGTGGATGAGGTGTGGTGTTAGACGTATTTTGTAATTTAACCGACTAGGGAGGGTTTAGATTTTGACTTGTAATATGCGGATATTGAATTGTTCCCTCAGAACTTCTGAACTATTTAACATAATTTGACATTTGAAGTAACGTTAGATCCGTCTTATAGCTTGCGTAGTGTAGAGATACCTACTAGATTATAAAGCCCCATTAATTATAGGAAATCAGTTTAACTCTTTCAAATTAAATCATCTCGGCAATCAAGACTTCATTTATCCAGTAACTATGAACAACGAAAAATTCAATGCATTTTTTTACAAGCCGATGTTTTACGTGTTGTAATCCGTCAAACCTTTTGGGCTGTAGAGCGTGCCAAAGAAACTTCTTTTATCTATTAAAATAAAAAAATAAAAACTCAACCTTTTAATTTTTCCAACCTAATAACGTCTTACGTGTTTAAAAAGCACATGGAAACCTTATTCACATGATAAACTTATTAACACGTTCGCGTCAGAGATTAAAAATTAGGCGTTATCCATTGTACCTAAAGCAAGTTTAAAAAAGAATATAAATTGCCAAACAAGTGAGCGATTGCCACCTATCTTTCATCCCGACTTCGTAGGTACCTATCAAGTTATCTTTCAAAGCTGAAACCTACAAGACACAATAACTTAGGTAAATCAAAGTCGGATCATCCATCACGTGGCTATCAGATACTGCGTAGATCTGTAATTGAGTGAGATTGATGCTTTCATTGTGAGAAGATTTAATTTGATGATAGGTACCTCTCAAATGCCTCAATTGAATTAATCTCTTGTTTTTTGTTTGTGTACAACGCTGCAGCTTCTGGTATAATCCTATCATCATCATTATTGTAACCCATAACTGTCCCATTGCTGGGCTCGAATCACCTCTCACCGCGTGAGGTACCCCTCAGGTCATTAGTCAACCAAACTAGCCTAGTGTGGATTGGCAGACTTCACATTCTTTTGAGAACTTTATGGAGAACTCTCAGGTGTGCAGGTTTCCTCGCGATATTTTCCTTCACCGTAGCAAGTGATAATTAGTATCTAATACGCACATAACTTTTTAAATTAGTGGTGCGTGCCGTGGGTTTGAACCCAGGATCTCCCGTTCGAGAGACCAACTCGGACTTTTTTTTACTTACCTGTTTACACTACAATAAGGCCACGTTAAATTTTTAAGGACATTTATATATCCAGAAGCACTCACACACACCTGAAATGACTCTGTTTTTATGTTTAAATACTCCAAATAAAAAAATTACGTTATTTTTTACGTTAGCCATAAATGAAGGTACGAGTAAAATACATGGGCAATGCTGTGTCATGGACACGGCTGTGTGTTGTACATGAATACGGTTATGTTACAAGGTTTTTTAACCAAAATATTTTTATTTATGTATTTACGTCGTAAAATGACTTAAAAAGTGCGGCGCTTCTCCCTCCGCGCGCAATTTTCTCTATTTTCTGCTTATTGTAATTAATTCTTTGACCCTTTAACTATCCAGTGGTATAACTTAATTTTGGATGTAAAACGCCGACTGTACACCCTGATTTGTTATCATTATGTTTTTAAGATTGCCCTCATATGGAAGCTAATTAAAAAACGTATTTAACACGTTAACTGCGGGGCTCAATTTCATGTACTTTCCCCCCGTGCGGCACTAGGTCGATGAGGCCTGGAAGCTGTCTCTTTTCTAGTGCGACCCAGGCCTCTTCGACCTGGCGACACATTCTTTTCAAAAACTTGAATAAAATCGTGAAATTAAGGGCTATTTGAAATTTACTTGCACTAGATTGTAGTTAAGGAATGTATCTTCCTTATACTTGCTTAGCCTGGGGATCTGCTAAAGATAAGGGTCATTTTTCGAGAAAACAAACGGCCAGGCCGCTTGGGCCTGGTAACGCACTGGAGGAATGAAATGCCAGGTCTGTCAGGCCTGGCAACGCACAGAAAACATCATTGATTAGTGATGTTACGATATTGAAAATATTTTTATCGATTAATGAATTCAAAACAAGCAAATGGCATTGCTATTTAGACCTCTTTACACTTATTTACTCGCCTGTCTACAAGTGGATATTTAAAGAACAAAAAATTTGTTATTTTGACTGTTTAATTTAGGTATTCTATATATCTAAGCAATGTTCCGGGAGCATTTAGCAATGTTTGGGTGAGTCTATATATTCACCATATATATTAACGTATATAAATATAAATTTATATATATATGTATAGAAGATAATTATCAATATTAAGTCGTTATTGTTATTATCTTATTGATGTGATCATGTGATTTTAATTTCTATGTACGTACATTTATTATACGTATACGAAGTCTAAAGAAACTTAGTTATCAACGAATTATTGTGGCCGGCTTCCATAAAACAGGCGCGCAATGTCGATATCCGCATGGCAACTGACAGCACTATGTTCTCCGCCTGCGCCGCGATTCATTCTATGCGGATACCAGGCCTTGAAACCAAGGCCTGGTGCCCGCACTGAATGAATGTTAGATTGATTCAGTGCGAACCAGGTCGGGCAAGCCTGGTACATATTTTAAAAAACCGTTGATCTATGTTTTGAAATAGAAGTAGACCTGTATAGTTATCTCTTTTGTACCTTAAGTACAAGCAAAGTTACAGCTCCCGCACTGAGTGAAAGAACACGATTTTGGCCCCCGCACTGGCGGAGAGACAGCAACCAGGCCTAAAAGACCTTGCTTAGCAGTGAACGTGTTAAGTACGTCAAAAAACGAATAGGATACAAAAAATTTCATAACCGAGGAAAATATATTATTTTACCAAAATATCAGGGTTTTGTCAAAGTTTTGTCCGAGAACAAATTAGTTGATCGCATCCCTAGTTAAGCTTAAAGGCAATAAAAGTCTGTTGAATGAAAATAAATAATGGCGTCTATTGCTGGCGCCATTCGTAAATCTTGTCAGATAAGTCGTGTCGTGACGTCCATCACGACATGCGGTTTGTGTTACGACACGACATTATTTTAAACTGACGCGAAGGGCGGGATGAGAAAAGCCAAAAGTACTTTGAACACAGAAATGATTATTATATCCTGATTTGTCGCCCGTTAGAAGTGTAAATACCTAAATCTTTATATTGTAAGATCATAGTGTATGTGTTTGTCAATGAATTCTTAAACTTGCGGTATTTTTAAAGGGACTGAGTATGGTTTGGGATACCAGATAGACCACCTACCTAAGTGGTTCAGCTGATGCTCATGTTGAGGTACTCCAACGGATCGGCTTAACTATTAGAAATATTAAAAAGCCGTCTTAGCAAAAGTTTTCCAAGGTAATGAGAATTTACTACAGGTATATGAAAATTTACGGTCGGAAATACTTACTGTTGAAAACTAAGGGATAACCAAAGTATAAGAGTTAAAATATAACAGGACAATGTTTGCCCGGTTTTCTAGTTCTATATAATTTGACCTCAATTACCTATCTCTTACAGTATAGATACGCTAAATAAAATCGATATTTTGAACCATATTATGTCCTACATAACTCCATTACGCCCTAAATAACTATAACAATAATGTATTTGTTAGTCAAGCAAGAAATGGATCTAAAACATATTGCTCTTCACGAAGATTAAACTGAGATAAAATACCTTTTGATAGTATCACGCCTCGCTTATTGAAATTCATAGTTGTTTCGAACTATTGAACAGAATATCAAATTTCAAGCGTATTCCTATTATTCTCTATAATGCGCAACTACGCGCCTACATTATCATAATAGGATTAGCGTAGACGATTGTAACATACCAGTATTATCAAAAAGCAATAAAGCTTAAGTAACTCACTTAGAGACTGGCGGTTTGTCACGAAATCTAAGATTTTATGAGAGCACCTTAAAATTTCTCCTAAGCCGATAAGTGTCTCAATATTAGCTTTAACGTAACTTTCTTTTTCAGGTTAGAGTGGAAATGAACCGTCGACCGCAGGGATAGAGGTGAAAATCGCATGATGGCAGTGAATAGTCCTGGTGGTTATCCCCCTTTATCTCCGAAGCCGTTGACTCCAAAAAGCCCTCGGCACTTCGTCTTCCCGCAGAAGAGTCCTTCGATCACTTCCAGCACATCCTCGTCTGGGTACTACACACCTCAATCTGGATGCAGTTACGAGAAGCATGTTCCACCCAAGAGCCCTATCGCGCATGGCCATAGAAGCCCCATTAGCCCGAGACACTTCAATTTCCCTCAAAAGTCTCCATCTGGAAGATCGAGTCCCTGCAACTTTGACCGGATACCCCATGGGCTACACTACACCACATCTTTGAAGCATCATCGCCGCGAAAAGTCCCGATCACCGAAACCACCTCCAGTACATATCCACACCAACCCTGGCTACGTCTCCCCCAATCGAACGAGGAAGATGTACAGTTCCACATCGACCGTCAGCTCTCCTCGCTTGGTGACTTCTCCTAGCATTATATCCAGTCATACTGATGATTCTACAGATGCCATGCCGGGGACTCCTTCTGCTATCGTGCATGATGCAGACGACGAGGCTACGACCACATCCTCGCGAGTATGTCGCAAGTCTACCTCCGATTTGACAGATATGACTGATGATACACCTCAAACTCGATCGACAAGTATCAGTCGACCATGTTCTCCGATGCGGCGAGGGTCAATGAAAGGGGGCTTGGCATACCTTGCGAGCAGAAGAGGATCGCGGGAATCGACTATGTCAAATTGTGATTCCGTCGAAGATATAGGACCTCTGAACTTTCAGAACACGATGCGAGGGAGGCAACGCCGCACTTCGAACTTTTTAGAGTTGCCAGGTTAGTTCCAATACCCTTTCGATAAAGCCTTGACATTTTCCCGCAGTATTTAATTTGTTGTTCAAGAACGCGTGAGTTTGCGGGGACGCGAAGTTGTGCTTACGTTTATTGAAAAGTATTCCAGGTTTGAATTTAAGAGTACCAAATGCTTGTAAATGGATTCGTGTAAACTTGATGAACAGGAATTTGATTATAAAGCTCACAAAAAAGAACAGATAAAGTATAATTTATAATAACTAGGGCATTTATGTAACATTGCGAGCTCCGGGAAAGTCTATTTTTACCATATAATCAGACGTACATTTTAATGATTTCCCACAACAAAGGATAAACTCCATTCCGCATTAAAGCGCAACTTATAAAATGAGTTACGGGATTAAATGGAAATGTCATGACTGAGAATTGCCAACTGCGAAGCAAGTTAGTTAGGTCTGAGTAAATCTTGTTCAACGACCACTAATTTAAGGGGCTAGATTCGAGTTACTCCGTGAAGATGGACTAATGATCAAGCTTGCTAAATCTTTTTATTAAATTGTTCAGTGCAGTTCCTGAGTAATAACATTATAATTTGCTGGGATATTTATCTGTAACGCAACAATGATTGTTATTCCAGTTTATAATTATGTAATGGTTATGTCATACGCCTTATTATTTTTAGTGAAGCGCGTTTTGGTAACGTGTTATGAATAGACATACCACACAGTCGTCAGGTAAAAAGCCCAGTTGATGCACAAATAAAGGGTTGTAAGTCTAAAGGATGTAAGTGCCAATTTAAATCTTAAAAGATAAATCGATATAAGATAAGATATCGTTCAAATACACAGCCTATCGTTAATAGCAAATCTAAGTATACTTTATTATATAATTTTGATTTTCCAAATAAAAAAGATGAAAGATATAGAAAATGTGGCCCCAAAGTAATTTAATTATTGATTCCAGAATTGAAAATCGCAACAGGAATTTAAAATTGAGTTTACATTTTAATTTTTCTTCGAATAAAATAATTTTCTTTTCATTTATTTTTATTTGAGCGCTGGCAGTCATGCTTCCGTTTATTTTTTCCTCTTCCAATCTACTGAAGCGGCGTAAATTTTCTCGGGATTTTATTTTCTGTACCTGTCCTTATAAATAAGAGAGGAGTTGGGCGTCAAGAGACGTTCGTTGACGTGTAACGTCTCGGTGAATAATAAAAATCAAAAAACCGATATACTCGTAAAATATAGAAAAATCAACGACATTTTATACCATAGGTATGGTATTATTTTATACTATAGTCCCTCAGTAAATAACCCAAAAGTGTTCCGCGCTACAATTAAAAAAAAAATTACTGTCATAGAGACGAAAAGGTTGCATGCAATTAAACGAAGTATATTTTTTGACATGAATACGCCTTTAAAGCAATACAGGTGCAATCCTAAAAACTTACTGGTAACAAAATCGGGGGATACAGTTTGGCGATGTAGATAGATGTGAATCTATTGTTTACATCCAAAACTAAATTATATCACTGGATAGCTAAATAATCAGAGTTAATTTTACAATAAGCGAGAACAGTGAAAAATTGCGCGTGATGGAGGGAAAAGCAGCTACGATGTATATATTTAAAAATATGTCATAAAAAAAAATACCTGTAACATAAACGTACTACTATTCAGGTATACCACAGCTGTAACCATGACACAGCGAAGAATATAATAACATACATACCTCATATACCTGCTTAGTATAAGATATCATTGTATACTCAATACAAAGAAGGTATACCAATAAACCAACGCATACAGAGAATATTTTTATTTCATTTTAAATATTTAAAAATAGAAAAGAATTTTCCAGGACTTCTAAGACAAATCCCATTGATAAGACTTAAAAGAAAAAATAACGTGAACTCGTCAAAGTACAGTGCGCAAAAAAAACATCATCCTATTCAATAGCGGTCTATTGAGTCTGTCCCTACTGAAATTGCTTTAATAAGCAAAACTCTCTTCATCGGAATTATAAAAGACGAGTTTTCAACAATTTTCTTGGAAATATCCGAGAATATCTATGGGTTCTTGTGAGCGTAGGCACAATTTAATAAGTCGTTAGTACTCGTTAATAGTTGAGGTCTAATGACTTCTTTCGTTTATTTATTTCTGGCGACTCGCTTTGGCTGCGTAGTAAATTAAGTTTACTAGAATTCTGTTGTGGTCAGAAGTATTCATAAGGCATCGTTGGTGAGCTGTGGGCAGAAGTATTCATAAGGTATTACGTAATGAAATTTAGGGGGGGGAAGGTTAAATCAAATGATGCGTTAAATAGGAGGAGGAGGGATTGAACTATGCGTTACGTAACATAGTTTTTTTTCGAAAAAAAAACCACGGAAAATAATTCTTCTAAGTCGGGAAAATGGCAACTTTCTAGGTAAAATTGGTCATTTGGGTGTTACGTAACGTTTAGGGAGGGGGGGTACAGAAAAACGTTACGGCGTGTTACATGGGGGAAAGACGGTCAAATATTGCGTTACTTAATACCGCTAAAACGAAGTAAGCTAGGAACTCTAATTAGATATGCTTTCTGATTTAGACCATCCATATATTAAGTTTTTATTAATAAAGTTGATAAACATTATAATAAGATCAGCTAATTATAAATTAATAATTAATTAACCGACTTTGCGTGGGGTGACATTGTATTAATCTCTATTATGGGAGTATCACTATAATTATATTTTTTTATTTTTACCCTATTTTATATGAACCATTTCGCACACTTAGATGAACAGTAGCACAACTCAAAATATCTCTTTTTAGGTGTATTTGGAGTACACGTAGTTTATTACGTAGATTCTGATAATGGCAATAACTTGATTTAAAGTTATTTTGAGTTGTTACTCTTTATCTGAGTGTACGATATATGAAACATGGAACGGTGAACGAATGAACGAATGAACGAAATGAAAGATGGAAGTAAACATCAGCTCGCGAACAGATTAAAAAGCGAACGTAGGTAGGTATTTTACGTCGAAATTCAATATAAGCTGATACACAATAAAGTGGAAATTAAACATCGCACCGTGTGATATTGGCTTTGCATGAAGACGTGCTCAGTACGTGCGCTGAACACGAACTGACGATAGAGCTAACAATAATACTAGAAAGGACTTAAATAAATCTTATTTTGTAATGAGATAAAACTGTGTCTTATTCCTATGCGACCTACCTGTGTGGCAAGGTTCAACGGTTAGAGCGTGAAGGACTTACGAACATACAAATATCCAAACATCTTTACAAACTTTCACACTTATAATATTAGTAGGATTCATATGTCATTCAAGATGCATGGATGAGAAGTTTTGTAGCCAGTTTCGTTTAAGTAAAAGGAAAAAAAAATTAGATTTTTTTTATTTTATATTAATTTAGGTTTATTTTCCCTTTCTTCTCCTCCATATCAAACCACGTAATAGAACGGGGTAGAAAAAAAAATTACGTGAATAAGTGTAGTATTGATACCTATGTTAATAAGTGATGTTGAATTTGAAAGAAATTCGTGTGTGAAATATGAGTTGGTTGTGTTACTAAGTTTTAAATTTTCAAACAAAATTAAGTTATGGAAAAAGATTCAAATAAAATTAAAGGTAAAATGTACAGATATATTTCTGGGCACACATGGCCTTGTTTACATAATTTACACGTAATTACAATTGTTTTCAAGCTGTTACTGCTTCTCCTTTGCGCTTTTGCAACATAAGTGATTTATGTCATGTCTATGTATTGTTTGGTCTATGGCTAAGCCAACGCGAGCCGGGACTGATATTAATTCCTCATTCCCGTATGGCTTCATTCATCCGTTCGTCCCGGTCTTTGTACCGTTCAATATCATTCAATTCGTCATTCAATGCTAATAGTTCATTATTTATATTTTTTATGAATAAGTAGCATTTTAAAGTTTTGTTTTAATGCCAGTGTTATTGTGTTTCGGAAATTAGTAGCACTTAAGGCCTTTTGGAACTGTGTGTCTAATTCTCGTAAACACCTCAAATAGTTATTTTAAAGATATGTAATGTGTGTGTGTATGTATGTGTGTCCATTTATTTATTCGTTTCCATTGTGAAATTGCTATAAGCCATATTTTTTTAATTACATCTACCAATTTTCAACAATCATGTTTGGTTGTTCGATTAATGTTTCTAAAACTATTAAGAACTTTCATTTATCTATTAATCATAACTAATTACTACTGTATGTTACAATTTTAAATAAGATTAAAATCCGTTAAGTAATTACAATCATTAACTAACTACGAGCCTCATCATGAAGTTTCAAAGTCGGTATCAAATTAGTCACTTTCAAAGTTTGCATTTCAAACTGAAGTCGCTAATTGAAAATGCTTTGAAATCATAGAAATACAACGAACTTGTAAGCTCTCCGTAATTCTATTAACAATAACTCTAAGCGTGAAGTTCTATGAACGTTACTAAGTAGATTAGTACATAGTGTAGGCATTATTTAAGTGCATATTATGAAAATATTTATCGAATCGTGTGCATTAATTATTTATTTACCGATAATAAATACGTGGCGAGTTCAATTTTTGGTACATCAGAGAAGTGTAGGTACAAAACTCAGACCTAATAGTATATTATAGACGTAGTTTTCAGAACAAAATAAGTGAGGTAATTTTTCTTACAATTTGACGTAAATCACCCAGCATAATAACGTTATGTATTTTTCGACTACGCTTTTTTCCGAAAGCAGTCTATATATTTTTGGTCTGAGCTCACCAAATAGGCGATAAACCTATCAGTATCACCTTATTCTGTATAAAAAGGATTTGATTTAATTTTATATTCCCTACCTTTGTTCCAGTTGTGGAACACTCGCGTCCCCGCGTGTGTTCTCTGCCGGAGAAACCGTACAACCCGCGGGTGTCAGATGACCTGTACCGTCTCCGGACCTTCTCCATCACGACCAAGGGGGGCGTCGTCAACTGCGGAGACTCCATCTGTAACAGACGAAGCCGGTCCAATACTTCTGTCAACTCTACTAATAGCAGGTAAGGTCAATAAATGTCTCAGTTAATGTGTTTATTTATATACTAGAAATCGCCGGCGCCCGCGTAATTTTCCCGTTTCTGGAATACTTTTTCTGCTGCTCCTCTCCTATTCATCTCAGCGTGATGTTAAGCTTATAGGCTTCCTCGATAAATGGACTATCTTACACTAAAATATTTTTCAAATCGGTCCAGTAGTTCCTGAGATTAGCGCGTTCAAACAAACAAAACAAACAAACTCTTCAGCTTTATATATTAGTATAGATTGTGTGTGTGCTTGTGTGTTAGCGATTCTAAAGGCCGGTTTTTTGATCCGTAGTTAAGTGAACCATTGTTAAAAATATTTAATAATTGTAGAGCCCGTAAATCGTTCGTAATAAGGCGCTAATTTAAGTTAGGAGCAACTTACGAATTTTCTATGAAACCTAGTGTCGCCAAACTCTCACATACACATTGTATTGTTATTTCTTTTGCGATGATTCGTCAAGAACAAAATTACAATTTACTTAAATTAAACCTAACACACAAAATAGCTCATAATAAATTCAATTCTATCACCATGGGTTATGGTTCATTTTCTAAAGTTAGATCAATTTTATTATGAACTACGTGTTATATAAATATTTGCTATATTTGACGAGCGCGCTCAAGCCGCCATGACAGAAAACGAATGTGTCACTTGAAATTTGCTTGAAGATATTAAGTGGTGACCATTGTTCCTACTTGCAGCTTCGGGACCACGCCCACATGCGCCTTCCAGTTTTAAATTTTTTCTTCTGGGCTATTAATATAATTTTTCGCAGGTAGGTATCTATTTCTGTGCCCCTCACATAATAGGCACGTTTTTTCAATAACATACTTGTTTATTTAGTTACGAATCTTTTATACATTAAAGAAAGCTTCGTTAGGACGTTTGAAGATACTTCAACTCCTACTCGTTTGTCAATATCTCAATATGAATGATAAATCAGGTTTTCTTCAGCTAATTGGAAGTTATTTCGAACCTACGTAAGGGCGGCCGTAAACGTCTGGAATTTTTCAGATTCTGAATTTACAATTGCGGAGAGTAGGATTGAAATTGAAAGGTAAGTCTTTTTAGGTTATCTGTTATAGAAATGTTCGTGTCGGTACAATTTACACCTGGATCGTTCTACCCCGCTCTCCCCTACTATCAGTGTAAATTCAGAGACTGAACACATCCGGACATTTGCGTCAGACTCATAGAATTCAGAATTTGAAGTCAAAATCTGAATCCTAATGCGAATTCCTGACGTATCAGGAATCAGGTTCTAAAGTCAGATTTTAAATATTATTAGCTTGGCGCAGACATACTTAATCTTTATCATCATCATCAGATTCTGAATTACCACTGACAGTAGGGGAGAGCGAGGTAGAAAGAGCCAGGGGTAAAATGTGTCGACATAGATATTTTCATAATAGAAAAAAACTTGCTATTTCGACCCTGCTCTCCCAACTATTAATTCAGAATCTTAAATATTCCGGACGTGTTCGCCTGCCCTTAACCAGGTTTTCTTCAACTAATTGGACGTTATTACAAACCCACGTAAGGTCGATCACTTGTCGCAAATCGAATCTAAGCGAAATGAGACATAACTTTTGACGGCCACTATTAAAATATGAAAGCGTTTTATTAGTATCTATAATGTTTTAGGACGAAGTTTATGGAATGAAAAATCCTCGGAGTCTTTATGATTTATAAATGATCGACGGTCTTTGTTTTGATAACTTGGTAATGTACCTACTGCTTTTTAGGGTTCCGTGCCTAAAAGGTAGAAACGGGACCCTAATTACTAAGCACTGTTGTCTGTCAGTCACCAGGCTGTATTTCATAAACCGTGATAGCTAGAAAGCTGAAATTTTCACAAATTATGTATTTCCGTTTCCGCTATAGCAACAAATACTAAAAATAAAAAAAAATAAAAATATTAAGCGGGTCCCCAATACAATAAACAATACAATAAACGTGTTTTTTTCGTATTGTTCCATTTCACCACAAGAAACGTGATTTCTTATATATGATCGTACGTAATCCCTCGTGCGCGAGTCCGACTCGCACTTGGCCGGTTTTTTCTTTATTTTTCTGTCGTCTGTAAAACTTTTGTCAGACAGCGGACCGAAATCGTGGAGAACTGGATAACTATTGTAATTTATAGTGTCTCTTGAATCTAGTCACTTCAAAATCAAAACTCATTGGTCATTGTCCTTTGCCCAAATTATTAACAAGCTTTACTGTACTCGTAACATTATGTAAGTCATGCAATGTCGTTAAAAATGTCAAAATTTTGATTCTTACATTTCTTGATATTGGTTACCTACATAATACTGTTATCTGTTAAAAAAAATTGCTTTTGACTCACATTTTAATGCGAGAAAACGATGTTGTTACATAATATTGTCATCTGTTAAAAGGAAATGAAATAATAATCTGCCTTTGACTCACGTTTTAATGGGAGAAAACGTCAAATAGCCCCATTTGTGTAGCACTCTAGTATCGCTGTCTACCAATCAAGACGGCTCGCTTCAAACCACTCGTCGATAATTATGCCTCCTATGGTAGGAATAGAGTTCAAATAAATACCAAAATTCGCCCTTAGTACGCCACGATCGTAAATAATTACAACAGGCAGGGCTGATTGATTTAAATCTAAATATTCTCGTGACTGATAAAATCAAGTGACTTACAAAAATTTTTTTTATTTCATTTAAGTTATACCAAGTTTTAGTAAACTAAAGGCAGATTTGATTAAACTAATTTGACAAATGGAGTGTATAACACTATATAAATATTTTAAATGTTCATTCTTTTATGTTCGCTATGATTTAAATAAAAAAATTAATGAAACTTGATTGAAGGATAAAAAAATGTATTCATATTTTTTAAGAAAATCAAAAACATCTGTCCGCTGTCAGTCTCTCAGTAGAAGCGCTATTAACGATAAAATGAAGACAAAATACTAAGAAAAAAAAAAATGCAACAAATCGAAAAAATCGCAAATTTCCAAATTCAAAAACATATTTTACTCACAAAAAAAGTTACAGTATGTAACTACCTACATAGTCTAATGTATGTTTCTGGGTTGTCAGGGCTGGTGAATAACATTTTTCTGTGTGTACATACTAACTATGTGCATACATACTATCTAACACAATCATCTAATGGTATTTCCACATGAGAAGATGTCTGACAGCCCTATTTGTGGAGCACTCTAGGACCCGAACAATCGAACCTTTCTTCGATAATTACATTCTGTGTGATTGATTCGCTATTATCTTGTGCCGTACTAGTAATTCACATGTTTTATTTGTATTTGTGAAACTATAGTCGTTTGACTATACTATAATAATCTATAGTATAGATAGAGTGTATTGACGTGAATACGTCTTCTTACTGTGATACATTTCATGTAATTGATGGATTTTAAATAAAATAAATGGAATGCCTTATAAAAAAACAAAAAACTCAACGGAAACTAATTCGATGATATCTCAAATACTGAAATTCGTCAAAGTATTTTGGCACGGAAACTTATTCGATGATATCTCAAACATTGAAATCCGTCAAGCTATTTGGTCTCAAAAAGCCAAAGAAATAGATACATACATACATTCAAACTTAAGCGCCTTCTGAATCAATCAATTAGAATTTTCTTTTCGTACCGTACACCTACGTAATGCTTTCCCTGATATTGGTATAAAAATAGGTAAAGAACAAAAGAGTATAAAATAAAAATAAATTGCAAAATTTAATTAAACTTTTGCAGGTCCGTAATTACTTTTCGCTCAAGAAATAAATTGAGTCGTAAGGTTTTGAGCAGTAAAGTCCGCATTAAATCGTAATGACTCAGGTGCATGTTATATTTGTTTTAAAAAGTTAGTCGTTTAGTTCAGTTCCACCTGATGTTTACTAACTACATTTAAGTACATAATCTCTTAGTCTAAGGGGAAAAAGTCTATATAAAATTTAAGAACCTATGTCCGAGTACCCACTTTGTTATATATTTTTACGGGTACTATTTTGGACCCCTTTTAAAAAAAAATATCAGGAACGTACGAACTAAGATGGGGCATAGTTAAAGTTGACATGGGGAAAAATATAGAAAGTAAAATTCCATGTATCTTTTATAAGAACATTTATTTTAGAAAAGAAAACAACGATAATTCCAACAATGCGTTACACAGATTTGTCACATACAAACGTCAGACAACCAGGAATATTAAATGAGTATTGTTTGACATAAGGAATAAGGGTTCAATTTAGACCATAATACGGTCCTGTAGTCAAAATAAATATTCAAACAATACTCGTGACAACATCTATAACTTGAAAACAAACATTGATTTATCTATCGCATAAACGTCTGTTCAGGAATCGAACCTGGAAACCTTCACGCAGGCAAGCTACCTACTGAGTCATATTATACAATCTATACTAATAATATAAACCTGAAGAGTTTGTTTGTTTGAACGCGCTAATCTCAGGAACTACTGGACCGATTTGAAAAATTCTTTTAGTGTACGATAGTCCATTTACCGAGGAAGGGTTTAGGCTATATAACATCACGCTAAGATGAAAAGAAGCATCAAAAAAAATGCGAAAATGGTAGATTACACGGTTGGAGCCGCGGGCGAGTTCTAGTACATTATACAAGTAGGTACTCGAAAGCTATTTGGACCTTTCCCAAAGGTCTGATTGCTCTGATTGAATAATGTCTGCACCAAGCCGCTACAAACGATAATTACATTCTGCTTGATTGCGTCGCAATGTTACTCTGGTCAAATGGGCCCTTAATTAAGTAAGGACGCAACCTATTACATTTATTACATTTCGTACTTAAGCCTCGGTTACTTAAGGTAGGAATTTATTGAGTATAGCAATACGTACAGTTAAGTCGATAGAGGTTGTGTTAGTCACGTTTCTGCGTTTTTCGTGGTTAGTAAAATATGTCAATATAATAAATATCTACTAATAACATAAAGAGGATACATGTGCGTTTTGGTATGTACCTATGTTTGTAAGGTTCTCACGCATAAATTCCTGGATCGATTTCAAATATTCTTTCACTTTTAGAAAGCTGGTTCATCACTTAACATAATATATTTTTGTTGTATTTTAAGTTGTCTAAGTCTCAAAATAATAAATAAAAAAAAAGCTAAGGGTTCAGAGTTTACTACGGAACCCTATATACAACCCTAATATACAACCTAGTAGGGAATTGGTGCAGATTTGTCGTTGCCAGTGAGCCTAAAAGTTAATCAGATTATTTGGTAACTGATGTCGGAGTCGCGTGCGACCTTCCACCCACATCTCGACTAGAAGGGAAACTGTGAAGTTACAATTAATGGTTATTACTGGTCATTTTGTCATGCAGCCTATTTTAAAAACAGTAGAAAAAAAGAGGTTTATTTAATTGAAGAATTGAGGTTAATAGCAGTGATAGACTAGTGGTTTGAACGTTGGTCTCTCCAACGGGAGACCCTGGGTTTAAATCCCACGGCACGCACCTCTAATTTAAAAATAATGTGTGTATTAGATACTAATTATCACTTGCTACGATAAAGGAAAACAACATGAGGAAATCTGCACACCTAGGAGTTCTCCATAAAGTTCTCAAAGGTGTGTGAAGTCTGCCAATTGCCCAGCGTGGTGAACTATGGCCTGTCCCCCTCACACTGTGAGAGGAGACCCGAGCCCAGCAGTGGGACAGATATTGGTTGCGATGATAATTAAGTACAAACGCTTAATTGTACGAGATCAAAACTAATACAGTAAAAAGCTAATAAAAGTACAAAAACTTTACCGTTTGCAAGAACTCGTGTAATTTTATTGTCTTATACTGGTGCTGCCATCTGGCAAAGACAGTGCATTCCCTTGCGTTCTTCACAATGTAATAAAAGCACTTCTCTTCACTGTTCATGAGGTATAAAAATAGACACAATGCAAGGACTAAAGCAATTTCCTTCAAACAATCTACTCACATTTTCCTCTTATATACTTAGTAGAAACTTTCTAGCAGGCCTCTTTTAGGGAGGTTTATTTTCTAGGTACGTCCAGAAGATGGATATGCTAATGGCAGTTAAATGTATTCGAAACGTTTTACATTTACACGCATTTTCTTGGTCTCCTATGTACTCTTATGTTAATTTCTTTGGCAATTTCTACAGTACAATCCGAATAACGAATATCTTATAAGGTGTCATTGGATTTGCCTCTATTATAAAAGTGATTTAGGCTATATTATTAGCTTTTATTTAGTTTCACCTGTCT
Source organism: Lerema accius (assembly GCA_001278395.1). Taxonomy (NCBI): domain Eukaryota; kingdom Metazoa; phylum Arthropoda; class Insecta; order Lepidoptera; family Hesperiidae; genus Lerema; species Lerema accius. The sequence goes on from LGAG01000411.1 coordinate 150,075, forward strand.
CAGTGTTTGTAATAAAATCTTGCAAGCTCAATTTCACCCACTTCCCGGTGTCCGATTGAGCTAAAATTTTACACACTGGTCCATTCTGATGACAATGCATGTTTATAAGGAACCAAGATTGGCTCCAGACGACTGAAATCCTCAACGGTTAACAGTAGGGACTTGAAATTTTGTACCTCTTTAACTTTTTCTTATTAACAAGTAATATAAGCTTGTTTTTTTTTCCTTTTAATTTTATTCTAATCTGTGACGGCGCTCCCAACTCCCAGTAATTTTTTAAACAAGATTTTTCGTTTTTTTATTATTCTTTACTAAATTATTATTCTCTTTTGAGTAGTTTCATAGTTTAAAACTGGTTTTTTTTGTTCTCAGGGCATCAGATAGATCTCCGTTCGACGGCTCGTGTTGTTCCGGCTATCGGCCTGTCGACTCCGCCAGCCTCGACACGCCTGATGATGATGAATTAGATCCGGTCAGTATACAAATAGACTATAGTAGAGCCATTACAAACGTGCAGACTACGTCATCAATCATTTTATCTCTCATTCACACTTATAGGTATATCGGAACTCTCGCTAGAATGTGGGAGTGAGAGTTCCGATATACCTATAAGTGTGAACGAGAGATATGATAAAATGATTGATGACGTAGTTTGCACGTTTGTACTGGCCCAGTTATAGCGGCTACTCGTTTTGGTAGAATACCTGTTATCCCAAGGGAACAAAGCTGTTTTCCTGGATTAAGAGTGGTCTAGATCAGCCCTTGTCATGTAAGGTACGAGTATAAACAAACTGAGAGTTATCTAAATTGGTCTACTGGTTTCCGTGTAGCGACCGAACAGGCGGACAATAAGTCAAATTTATTTTTTACTTCTATATCGATAACACAGCCTCCCTATACATTTTTTTAAGCCAAACGAAGGCCTTCGACAATACTTAACGACTGTCATCAAACGATAACAAGCAATTCCGACGGCTTTTTGAAGCACGAAAGCCCTCCAGATATTTTTTTTCCAATAACGGTCACCAATCTACTTTCCGACCGCGCTTGCATGTGCTTAGATGACCACTTAGAATCGCAGGTACAATCATACATACAGTAGCTATCTTTTGTTTAAAATTTTAATGTTATTTACAAACTCTTGACTTTATAGACTGAGAAAACATTTCAATATTAAATTCCACTTACATTCCTTTCTAGTCTTACCCATATTTGGTTGAAATAAAGTCAATAAGTGATGTAGTAGAGTCACTTGGAACTGTGCCCGAAATATTTGCGTTTTATTTAGCTTATAGCACGATGAATCGACCACAGTGGTACTTAATAGGCCACAAATTGTCTGAATCTGGCATGGAACGGCGATGTATTATCTAATAGCAAGGCTTTCGCTACTAGCTTTAAATAATTCTATACACTAGGATTCCCTGTACTGTGAATTGATGGACTAAAGACGCAAGACAAAGAAAATACTTGTAAACTCTTCATGTCTGTTTTATTATTTAAATATTAGTGGACCCGCCCTCGCTTCGCTTCGGTAAACCTATGCCGAAACGAAGGTAAAAAAAGTAGCCTAAGTAATAACTGTGCCAGAAGGAGGGTCACGTTTTCAAGCGTATGTAGGTATGTATGTATGTCCACTCCTTCTTGACACACTACAATCTAAGCTTGAAAGTCAATGTTGGGTGTGACATAGCCTATATTTTTTCCTATAACCCAGTAGCTAACCTTTTAGTTTTTCAATTACTTTTAAATAGGGTTATTTATACATGGTGTTTTAAATGCGGGTTGATTGCAGATACCGAAATACAGGGTGGTTTTGCTCGGTGACGCTGGCGTGGGGAAGACAGCGCTAGTGTCGCAATTCATGACGTCGGAGTACATGAATACCTATGACGCCAGCTTGGGTAAGATTGCAGTAAATTGCTTGTTACCTTTTCTATCGATGTAAAAAAGGTTTAACCAACAAATCAAAGATTAAGGGCCTCTTTCACAATCCTTGAGTAAAGTTCTAAGTAAGCTACTTTGAACTTATTTGCACGGTAAACCAGTAAATTGCGTTTCACAATTTCACTTTAATTTACGGATGATTGTACGTATAGAGAGTTGCGTAGCTTACTTTATAAGTAACTACTAACATCTTTACTTATCGATTGTGAAACAGACCCTAAATGTAATTATTGTGGAATACAGATTGTTTGGTTTTTAATTAGGTACGGTCGCTATGTCCCCGCTGTTTATGGGCTTAAAATAAGTAAATAAAAAATGACTATTATTTAAATATCGAATTATGACATTCGTCAAATTAAGCTACCTATGACTAATAGGACCTCCAAACTAACTTACGGTCCTCAATAATCCTACTCAAAGTTTGTCATGATGTCCTAGCAGGGAATTATGGCACTGGGTGCTTATTTGCTATTCTTTTTACATTAAAAAAGTATTATACCTAATTCGTTTTGAATTTTTAAACGATTTGGCGTTAAACCTTTTTTATATTTGTAATTAGTTCGCCTCATGTTATTAAATTAATGAAAATAAGACCTTCATCAATTTTTGAAATTAAAAAATATGCTAAAGTTATTTCGTTTTTTTCACATAGCTACAAGAAAAAAATATTAGTTGCGCTTTTGTAATTACATAGTTATTGTATTTACTACGCTGTGTATTTATTACTTTTACATTATTAGTGTAATTATTGTATTTTTACAGTACTTGTTATGATTATGTAATTCGTAGAGTTGTAGAGTTTGTTATTATTGCTTAAATGTCGTTGTAATAATAATAATTTTATTAATATAAAAATATTATTCATAAATTGTGTTTTAGTAATGGTCAAAAGAAAAATCAAAAAGTTGTTCAACAGTAAAAGTGACGTTGGACAATATACTTTTGAGAACATAAATTTGATTCAAAATATGAATTTACGATTTATTTAAGAAATATTTTACTTTTACTAGCCAAACCCGGAGACGCTTTATACCTATAAATTTTGTAATCATCTTACTCCATACATTTTACTTCTCTAAGGCCATTAAAATTGAATTATAGTATACAAAGAAGATTGGCCGATTGATAACCAAAAATTTCTGTGATATTTTATTAAAAGTTAGTTCAAAGGATTATCCCGGAAATTAATGAAAGATTAGAACGATTAGCCAACTGAGTTTGATCAAAGTCTTACCCCAGTTTACGGTTTTATGTTAACTGAAAAAATTGGGGGTTTCAAATTGTAAGGTGACCCACGGATATCTTAGCAGACTATTAGGTATTAAAGTATTATTATTTCCTTATGACGGATCAGCCAATCTTTAAGAGATATAACTAAGTAGTAAATAAAAATAAAAAAAAACATAATTATAATCATTTGCCTCGGTGACGTCGGTGAAGGAAACTTACGTTAAAAAACCTGCACACCTGAGAGTTCTCCAAAAAGTTCTCAAAGGTGTGTGAAGTCTGCCAACCCGCACTAGGCCAGCGTGGTGGACTATGGCCTGTACCCCGCACATTATTAGAAGAGACCCGAGCCCAGCAGTGGGATAGTTATGGGTTGTGATGTTATTAACTTGCCTGTTAGGTTTGTGAGCGATTTGATAGCCTTGCCCGGATCGATACAAAGAATGCACCAATCAATTTTGTCATATCGGCAAACGAGACTTCGCGTGCCATACCAGATAACAATGTAAACCGACACACGTCCAATTAGCGCAGGTGTTAATTTACACGAGACATGTTCGTATATTCTGTTCGAACACGTTCTTACAATTTAAACACGTTTCACTCTATTGTTAGCAAATTACGGGTCTGAAATAGGATACCTATTATCTTCGCGTTTTCTTGGAAGGGAGAAAAGAAATATTATGTATTTTGTCAGAGTTAAGTTTCAATTGGTGAATAATGGGCATTTTTGTATGTAGTTATTGTCAAAGAGAGACGTTTTGATGATCATGAATGTTCTTCAGACTATGCCCGAAAGTTTATACAAAGGATAGGTAAAACTCAACATACAAATAATAGAACACACAGTTTGATTGAGAGCAGTAATTTATATTTATTACTAGACCGCGGAAAAGTAGTTAAAAATATTGGATTTATCCCAACGGAACCTATAATAGGGATAAAACTATCCTATGTCCTATTCCTGGATGCAAACTATCGGTGTGCCAAGTTTCAGCTTAATCCGTTTAACGGTAAGAGCGTGAAGGACTTACAAACATCCAAATATCCAAACATTCAATTATCTTTACCTACTTTCACATAATAATATTAGTAGGATTAAAATTTCTGTCTTGGAAATCGTAACCCAAGACCCATTCAAAGGTCTACGCTCTTCATGGCATCCAAAACACACCGATTTCTAGGGAATACGGAATAATTATAATATGGAATAGCGTTGTCATATTGAGGCGTGAGAATAACAGACCCTGACTCATTATATGCCTGTCTAGAAAACGCTTTGTCACGCTCCGTTCATTATTTGACTACTCAGCAAATTACTATAGAAATTATTAAAGTGCCTATAACTTAAAGATTCATGACTGCTAGGCAGAGAAATCAAAGTGATTTAGTCACCTTATATTTAAAATGAGTACGGATTTATATACAGGTATTGCTCAGACCAGAAAATATAATAGACCCAGTGTTCAGAACAAAAAAGTGAGGTAATTTTTTTCTTTTTTTTACGATCTGACGTACCTATGTCACCGAGCACGATCTGCCGAGCAATGTAGGTAATTTTGCCGTTCATCTTAGCGTAATGTTATATAGCCTACAACCTTCCTCGATAAATGGACTATCTTACATTGAAAGAATTTTTCAAATCGATCCAGTAGTTCCTGAGATTAGCGCGTTCAAACAAACCAACTCTTCAGCTTATAATTAGTATAGATTTAGTTAATCATACATATTTTTATAAAAAAACATTTCGTTCTTCGTACCTATATAATCCTTCATTAGGTACGAGCTCATTTGCCGCCCTCCTCCTCCCTTAGGAATAGGCTGTCCCCACACAAGATTATCTACCCTTTACTAAAAGTTAAATGTAACAAGACACCAAGTTGGTTTTGTTGTCTCAAGTTTAGTCTCGAACCGGCGATTGATTTTATAATCCACTAACTTGGAATTCTGAGGAAGTTCGCTGTTGTTGCGAGTTTTCAATCCTGAACAAAAAAGATTTTATACTTAGGATTTTTGTGTTTTCCTTTAAAGGGTTTTTGTTTTATCGTAATTTATTGATGATTTTATTAAGAAGAAAAAACTACTTGGAGAAAGTTAAAAACACTATCCAAGAAAGTAGTAGGTATTAAGAAAATTGCTTCCGTATTAATTAAAGAACGTCCCTACCTATAATGAACATTCTCTACAGCTTTAAGACACTCGTTAATTCTGAGCTACCTGTTGGCAACCAACATTCTACGTTTTTTTTTCATCTACCATCCTATTCTAATTTTAAATATTTGTGATTAACACAAAGATTTTTATCCAGTCACTAGGAAACATATTTCATTACGTACTTCTTTTGGAGGGTAATGTTTTTTCGAGTGTATTTATGCATGTATAAATGTCCACTTCTATGGCAGGCTCTACAGCTCAAATTGCTTTGACAGATTTCATCATTATGAGGTGTCAATGAGTTTTCTCCATATGAAGGTTATGGCTATAGATTATAATTTTTCCGCTATCCCTCCCTATTTTTAGCAGTCTTTTTTTTCCAATAATTTCATGATTTGACAGTGCAGAATACAATTAATAATTCCTAAATTATTGTAATAATGCGAAAAATAGCTGCAGTGACTTCGCTACCTATAACATCAAACATTTGTACTGAACTTTGCCCTTTTTCACATTTATATTTTTATTGGGATTTTAAACTCGTAAGTTATCTGAGTCAGTGAGGGATTTTATGGTTGTCATATCGTAAAGTACCTAACTCGTGATGTTAGCTGTTGGTTGTCAACACGTAAAGTAACCCTCGGTTTGAACATTTTTCCAGATAAAAAATATAAAAACAAAACACCGTCACAGTTTTAAGTATATCTGAGGTAAATAAAAAAAATATAGCCTATCTTACTTCTACAGTGGAGACGACTCCAATGACACCTCTTACGTTGAAATCTGTCAAAGATTTTAGGCTGCAGAGCTATACATACGTTCAAAAAATTATGCCATTCATGAGCAGTCGGGTTTTTAATCACTAACGCAAAAAGAGGGGTCTTATAAGATTGACGTGTCTGTTTGTTTGTCTGTGGTATCACAGGTCCCGAACGAATGAAGCGATTTCAATTTTATTTTGTATCAAAGGTGACTTATGTGCGAGTGTTCTTAGACATGTTTGATGAAAATCGGTAGAACCGTTTAAAAGTTGTAGAGGTTGAAAGTGGGGGATAATAACCGAATTTCTACCAAAATACTCTAGTGGGGTCTCAAAATAAAAAACGCACAGAAAAAGAATATTGATGACTTTATCGAGTGTTCCTAGTTCCTAGTCCTTCGTTTCATGACAAAATGTGTCAAGTTTTTTTTTAATTATTAATTATTTTTTTTATTATTGTTCAGATGAACCAAGATTATGAAGAAATGTAGTATGAATATCAAGGTATCGTTATTTAGTATTCCGATACCGCTTCAATTTCTCTTTACCAGATATACCTATCCCTATTTATACTTGTGCA
>LGAG01000411.1:157616-174760 GCA_001278395.1 Lerema accius
ATTCTGAGATGCCTCCCAAGCTTCATATATATGCTTCAAAAGCCGAGCCCCAGCATCTGTTGTACTACGACCCTTAGTATAAAATAAAGAAGGGACTTAGTGCGAAAGTCTACGTTTAGGATCGATTTAAAGTTGCGACAATTATAGGTACGACAAAATGACGCATAAATAAATTGCAGCGATAGCCTAATGGTTTCAACGATGGTTTCTCGAACGGGAGTTCCTAGGATCAAACCCCACGGCACGTACCTCTAATTTAAAAAAAAATGTGCGTATTAAATACTAATTATCAGTTGCTACGGAATCATCATCGCGAGGAAACCTGCACGCATGTGAGTTTTCCATAAAGTCAAAGGTGTGTGTACTCCGCCAATCCACACTAGGCCGGCGTGGACTATGGCCTGTACCCCGCACACTATGAAAGGAGACCCGAGCCCAACAGTGGGACAGTTATGGGTTCCGATAATGATGATGATGAGTGTCGTAGCGGCATTTTGATATATCTGCCTTGACGTGACAAAGGTGATTATTTCAATAACATTTTCGCGTTGGTACTTTTTATGTAGGGTATTTGGCAACGCACCATAAAAATATAATGATCTAAATTCAAAATTATAAGAATCTTTGGTTAGGTCTTGACAACTCACTGACAGAGTTGTCCAGAAGATTTTGGAAATCGGTTGCAATGCAATAACTATATTAATATAAATGTATATGGAGTGATTACCTTCTTAACTTATCATTGGAACCCTCACGAGTCCTGCCAGTCGACTGGAGGAATAATTCGTCGTTGGCAAGGTAAGTGGGTTTGATTTTCCAAGTCGAAGATTCCCTTTCACATAAGGGTTCGGCCTTCTGGATTATTCTTAGACGTGCAAACGCCGTGTGTGGTTACTATTTACAAGTAACTAACCAGTATTGACCCCATACTAACCCCCAATTAATTATAGCTACAGCTTTACTTCGAGTAGAACGAAAAAATATAACAACAACTACAAATAACTGAACGGCACGTAATTTTCTTCAATTGGAGATACGAGCTCATTCAATTTCTTCAAAACAATGTAGGTACTTTTTCTTTTACGAATAAACGAATAAACGACTACGGTTTTTTCTTATAAGTTTTTTCGAATTGCCAACTTTTCGAGTGGCCATCGTGGGAAAAGAAGTTTTAGTCAAGAAACTTACCTATGATGAATAGGTTTATACAAGCATCTTTCAGTACGAAAAACAACTTTCTTCAAAAGAAATATTAGAGCGAAATTTTCTTAAGGAACAAGAGGGTTTTTGTGATTTAATTCCTTTCTATTTGGGACTGGCCAAGTTTTTAAATTATGCAACCGAGACGCTCGAGTTATTAAAAAAGTAAAGAAAAAAATTGCCCAAGTTTTATTTGAGAGAAACATTTTTCTGTGAGTTTGTAGAAGTGCTTAATGCGTAAAGAATTTAAGTAACTTATTTTGGTTCACCGATCTGTCTGAGTTTTAGTCTATAGCTAAGACATAAATTAGCCCGAATTGAGGTAAACTTAACTTCGTGATTTAAGGGTTATTTGTTTGACGCAAGATTGATTTGTACTTAATAGGTGATAGACATTTTGTGTTCATTAATTTTACCACTAAAACACAATCATAATACTAAAATAAAAAATAGTTAAATATTTTTAATTTATGCGATGGATAGAACTAACATTCGAAATGACACCAAAAAATAAGTTGCGAAAAATAATATGAAAATTTTTACACAAAACATGAAAGACAAAAGAAATACAAAAAAGAAGAAAAGATTTTTTGACAATAATATTGAATGGATCTCTAAATAGATCCCTTTACATTCCAAACAACAAATTCCTCTACACTTCAAACAGACAATTAAGTAAGAAAATAACAATGGAAATAAAATTGTACAACGAACGTAAAAGACATTTCTATTGCCTAACGAAAACAATGTGGGATGTTTTACAAACGTATATTTACCCTTTTACCACAGAATGTTCACGAACGTTTGTTTAGTACGAGTACGTATTATTGTAGAGTTTAATACTCTCTTCAAAATAGGACCACAATATGGAGAGACTAACAGTAGTTATAACAATATACAGAGACTAATAGTGCATGCAGTGATAGCCTAGTTGTTTGAACGTTGGTCTCCCAAACGGGAATTCCTAGGGATGGCACCTCTAAAAAGTTATGTGCGTATTCTGATACTAATTATCACTTGTTACGGTGAAGGAAAACATTGTGAGGAAAACTGCGCGCATGAGAGTTCTCCATAAAGTTCTCAAAGGTGCGTGAAGTCTGCCATTCTGCACTAGGAAAACAACGAAACTATTAGACTCATTGAAATGCGCCATATAAAAAGTTGTTTATTATGATGACCATTTACTGAAGGTAAAAGAAAATTGAAGTTCGAGATACCTATAATATCTAGATAGGAATGTTCACTTTCATGTCCAATGTAGCTACGCCAAGCATCTATAAAATTTTCAATCTACGATTTGGTAAAGCGTTTTTGCAAACACAAATATTTGAACTTCAAATGTTATATTTTAAAACAAAATCACCAATTCCATCGTACCTATTGAGTAATTGGTTTCGGTTTTGCAAACACATTTTAAAAGCTTTTACGTATTGAAATTCAAATTTTAAACCGAAAATGGATTTGGGCGCACGTCTAGTCACCTTTTAGATATAACAGGTTTTAGTAATAACATGTTCATTCACACTCGTTTCTTTTATGGAATAATATTTGTAGACTTCAAATGTAACTGATTTTAATCAACCAAAGTTTCTGTTGGCCATCATTACACAACCTCTAACTGTCTCACTGCTGGGCTCGGGTTTCCTCTCACAATGTGAGGGTACAAGCCCATAGTCCACTACACTGGCCAAGTGCAGATTAACAGCACAGTTTCCGGCCAAAACAGCTTCACAAATTTCAGCGTGTGAGATGTCATTGAATATGTCTGCATTGTAAGAGTGATTTTTACGGTAGAACAACTGAGTTGCGAGACTTGGATTTTTTGACAACTATTGTTTTTTATGGGATTGAATTTGTTTGCATTGTAAAAAGTGATTTTTACGTTTTTAATTTTTTTGCTAACTCTTCGTTGCAGTCAGGATTTTTTTTGTAATAAATGGAGGAAATATAGTCAAGAAAATATGAAGCATGAAGCCGCATAGTGTCTTATTGAGTCGACATAAAAAATATTGTATTATCATGAGCTTTGCTTTACAAATATTGTCCTAAATTTCCTCTCGCCTACAAAGCCGGCTCGAGTCAACCATTATTTCCGAGCAAGTAATTTATTTCCAACATCAAAGCTGTAACGGAGTGTCAAAGTTCGTTATTATCATATAGATTTCATGAGATCAATACAATTCAGCCAGGTTTGTATCCAAAATAGAACTTATTTTATCGGCATTACATATTGACGGATTTAGCGATTGTGGAATTGTGTGGATTAACGATAACTCTATGATAAACTAGGTTTAATAGAGTTTTAACTTTCGACATGTCAGCTGTTAGTAATAAATAATTTCAGTTTGACTTCGACTAAGTCATATATGGACCAGTTGCGTGAATAATACCTTACTAAATTGTTGTTTATATTTTAATAAATAAAATATGAGTTTTTATTTCTTTATATTATAAAAGCTGAGTTGGCAAACGTTCTGTTTTGGAGCCTATTTATTTTAAAATTATGTAACTACAATGTTCTCAAAGAAGTGTTGTCCTATTATTAGAAACATAGGTATTTAATAATGACCTGCATTATACCTACTCGTAGTTATAAAACCATTGGATATTTCACTAAAATAAATATCATTCGTGTCACTTGAATTTTTGAAGTAAAATCATATTATATTAGCAGTATGTTTTATGCCTACTTTTTACTCGTAACTCTCCCGGGATTTCAGGGAATGAAAACATTTTAAGCGCTTTGAATTGACTTACAATTTGACGTAGTTTGTAATTTCGTTGTTATAATTTTGCTACAACGAAGCGTGGATGGGTTTGGCTAGTATAGATAATGTAGATTTAATATATTATGCATGCATGTTAGCTAAATGCAATATAAATAAACTGCTTTATATGTTACTACTTTCTGTGCACAAGAATGGCTGGCTAATGCAACTCTTATGTGAATAAAAATAATTCTATTTTACTCGCTCTCGGTTGGTGAAGCTAAGCGTGGTAAGTTTATTTGACACTTTATAGATGTTTAGTTATTTATGGATTTAATTAGTTTAATCACAATATAGAGAGACTATTAGTAATAAAACTCTGTACGTACTTCGTTTCTGATAGCTTCATGATCATCTTCATCTTTACGATTTTGTTCTAGAACACATTTGAAGCCGAACTGAAATCCGTATCAGTACACAAATGGCTATGTATACATTTTTCGAGCGCTCACTATGGAGTTTTACTACTGCCTCTCTATATTGTGGTTTAATGTTTGATTTTTGTTTCTTTATTTCTAATATACTAGTGCAGTGGTCGGCAACCTATGGCTCTTTGATTCCTGTGACTTTTCCGGAAAATGTTTAGTGCAGGCACAGAATTTTACTTAATTAATTTCACTTATTTTAAAGAAGGACTTATTCAGTGATTTCAGAAAATTTACTTTTAATCTTTACTATCTCCGGTGATAAAGAAAAGCTTAAAAAATATCCTTTGAATAAATTTAAATTTTGTATATTCCCTTTATGTATTTGGCTCTTTTGGATGAAAAGGTTGCTGACCACTGTCCTAGTCTACTACGAAATACTATGGGAATGGAATAAGGGTTTGGTTATTGAGTTAATAATTATTTTTTCACCAGTTTTTAAGTTAGTGCGGCATAAAGAATTAAGCGAATATTTGGTAATGTATTTGTCTTTTTTTATAAATATAGTTTCCATTAAGTGTTTACTTTTATCGTTTCGTTTATAACTTAAATATTATCCCTTATTATACACTTACTTAAGTATCTATTAATTATTTGATATTATCTCCAATAAAAAGTCCAATTAAAATTATAGCCGATTTAGGATTTCACATACCCAAGAAAAAGTTTATACATTATAAAATATATTATATAGATAAGTGTGTGTGTGTGTGTTTTTTTGCGTGTTATTTGTCATATAAAACCCAAAGTAATACCTTTCAAAATTGACAAGCGAAGTTCACATAAATAATCTCCAACGATATTTTTATCACATTCTAAATCCGTTGTCGAAATCACGCGTAATTAAGGATTAAATCGGTTTATAACTTTGGTATTCGTAGGATTAATGTCAATATAGACTCGGAGTATCGAATTGACAAGCTTAGTGTGTATTACATCAGATTCTCTGGCATTGATTCGATACGGAAGGCATGTTTACTCTTGTATTTTCTGTTTGTCTTTCCGAATAACAATGGTAGTCGATTTGTTACTTATTCCAGATACATTGTTTGTTTTACGACGTTAAAATGGCACGTAGCACTGTAACTATACTAAACAAAAAAGGTCCATTTACATTATTTTGATTCCTCATAATTTTTTTTATTTAATTAGCATCTTATTATTTTGAAGCCAAATTTTTTTAAGATTGCAATTTTACCACGTGTGAATTGAACACTTTTTTTACTATGTAGTTTAACTAAATGAAGTGTCGACTATTTTATTTATTATCCAGGTTAATTAATTTGTAACATTTATTACTTTACTATTAATGATTAATAGTTAAATTTTTATTTCTAGGTACAGCTACCTTGGCGTACGCGCCTTTTTTACCTGTCAATGACCACAGATTAGAACAAAGTTCCTTTTAGTCTATGTATGCTAACGTCATATATTACCTGTGCCTTAAATTTGTGAGGCACAAAACGAGCAGCTACCTGAAGAATCGGAGAATAGAAGTGATAAAACCCGACCTTTTATATAAATTCGTAGGGGTGATATTTCAAACCCTATCCATCATAAGTGGAGCGTGCGGAAGGAATTCACTCGGATTATTCGAAGTAACGTTGAAAAAATGTTAGGGATCGTAAAACCTCTCCCGAATTTTATTCTTTTTCTTTTGTTTTCGTCGCAATGGTTGATTGAAGTGTACATGCCATGTTTTTTTGATAACGACGTTATCATCGCAACCAAAAAATTGTTTTGAATGGAACTCTGACTTCAAAAGAATTCCGAGATCGATACTGTCATTCCACAGAGTAATAACTGTCATAGAGTAATTTAGGATGAATATTGTTTTTATAGTCAAAAAATAATAATCGTGTTACTAATTATTTTATTAATATTTAGCTTAAAATATAATATTACTGTGGTCAGAAGGCAGGTGTCCTAAACCTTATACTTAGAAAGCAGTTTTACAAACACCTTTGTAACGGAAATCACATTTCAATTTTCGTGTTATTTACACTTTTCTAGTAACTTTTAAGTGATTTTATCGCTTCAATATCACATTGTGCTTAAATATTTACAAAAACTGCTTTGAAAATGTTTTTTTTAATAGCCAAGTTCAAAAAACTGACTATAATAACTATGATCGATCCTTTCTGGTATAAAAATATATGAGCGTAGGACTTCGTATTTATTAATAACATAGATGAGGAAACAATGGATGTCACAAAGTGGACCAAGGATCGATTCCTCCATTACCCCGAGTTCCTTACCCCATTTCCTTACCCCAGTTCCAAATGTAATAGTATTCTTAACACGTTCAAGCGCGGTGACCCAAATACAACTGAATTTTTATTCGTGATCGTCAGACCTATTTACTACACAAAACATTCGTTGAACAGATAATCCACTGGGTTGTAAATAATGTACGGATAGGAATACTTTTTTGTTAATACAATTGGAAAACTTCTATTATAATAGATATTGCAGAATTTTGAGGGTTGAATGAAGCCGTATTTGTTATAAAATATTTGTTTTTTGTTTTTATTTAATGTATTTTTGTATTAAGGGGATTTCAATTATGACATAGGTAGCTTATAAAATAATCCCCCTAATTTTTAACAGTCATGTCTTTGTTTTTCCATTGATAATTACTAATTAGCGAACAGCATCAAAATGTCAAAATTTCCAAAAAAAATTGATATTCAATCATAAGCGACGTCTCAGAATTTAACCCAATAAAACCCCCTCCATATGTATTATATGCATACTAGAAAACTTCGCAATAACCAGACGGACGGAAGTAATCAACGAACGGAACGGAATTTATAAGGGTTCCGTACGAACGAAATAGGTCACTCCGACATGAGAGGAATGATTTCGCATCTTATAGAAGGACTGAACTATGTTTGTTTACTATGAATTAGGGACAGTTCAAGTATTAATAACACAATAAAAAAAACTAATAAACAGCAATGTTACGTAACACGCGACTTCAAAAATTTCGTAATTATTTCCAATCACTTTTTACAAGTCCAATTTTTTCTTTCTTTATAAGTAACCACATCATGTTTTTATTGCGATTTTAAATTTGTGTTGCGATTAATAATCGATAGACAAATCTATATTTTCTATTTAAACAGTTAAGCAAATATAACGAGCTGAACGTAAAATATTTTGAAGGTAAATGCTCATAAATACCAACGCAAATTTTCATGCGACGAAACTGAAAAGGTTACATTAAAGCCAGTCAAATGGAAGGGTATTTTTAGGTAATATTTAAATTCCTTTGACCATTAGCCATGAGGCGTTGCAAAGGCATAAACATGCCTTTAATATGCCTCGACTGTTTTTAATTAAAGTACTGGGACAAGAGTGTCTGACCCTCATATCATTATAAAACCATTGACAACACGACTTTGGACAAAGACTTTTCGATTAGCATTCACGCTAAATGATACCTTCAAAATTTGTATATTTGACATTAGCTTCAGAAATATTATTACGTCATTTCCGCACCTAGTGTCATTGAGTAATACTTTGAAGGTATCACTCGGCATGAGCGCTAAAAGAAAAGAACAGTTCTTTGAATAACATTAAAGGCGAAAAAAGTCTGGCATTGTTTTTTAGCACCCGATGTATGTGCATTTTGAAGGTATCATTTATCGTGAACGCTAATAGAAAACTCTTTATTTACAGCCAGTAGTTCTGTCAATCACATGGGTTGCGGAAAAAGGATGTTGTTGCTATATCATAGGTATCGTTTAGCATAAACGCCCAAAAAAAGCCCTGTTTCAATCTGGGTTCTTTAAATCTTCGACATATTGTCACGCTTATTATAGTCGTAATTTATTTTATGACCAAACCAACATTTGCTTGTAGTACCCTGCTGAATAACGGATGAGGTAATACATAGTAGTTGCAACCTGCTATTGAATGCACTATAGTACTAAGTATATTTTATACCTTCACGGGATAATCATGTATTATAAGCAGTTATATGGATAGGTTTTGAATTACTTAATGTGAAGTTAAAGGGTGATAAGTGATAACATGTTCAAAAACTGTGCTCACATAATATTTGAATATCCCATAAAAAATATTAACTTACCTATCTATAGATTTTAATTTTACATTTATTTTAACCTCAGGCTTATATTGCTTACGCTTTCTTATTTAAAAAAAAAGTTTTGAATTTGTGTTATTAAGTTACAGTTCATTAATGTGCGGAGTATTTATAAATGAAGCGCTAACGGTTTTTTACACTCATAACGAACAGGTAACTCAACACTTATAGCCCCTTAGAAGGATACTCCTACTACCATATACTTAGAATGTATTTTATTGTATTTATTTACTCCTTAAAGTTTAGCACAATATGCGGGCTTAATACTAAATAGCAGTCTCTAAAAATCAACTTACTATGCGCAGATAATCTTTAAGAGCGGTACAATCTAAGAAGATTGTAATGGTTTTTAGAATTTCAAATAATTCTAGATAGTTCGATGGAGAATGAGGCTACAAGTCAACTACATCGTCATAGGCAGGAGAATTTTGGGGGTACAGTGCCTGTTGCGACTTTAATGTAGCAACACTAAGTTTAATACTAAATTATGAACTATAATGGCAACCCTCTGAGAAAGCTCTGCTTATATACTGTGCTTTAATAAAAACGTGTGCAAAGCGAAGATCGAAATTTTATTTTATCACGAAAGCCACCATTTACCTATAAGTACCTACTAATCTAAAAGGCGATAGTTTGAGGGGGATAGTTTTAGTTAGCGCTTCATAGCTAAGTACTCATTGACCGTAAGCTTTGTATGTAGTTAGGATAACGTAGGATATTGTTGCAGATGACGAGTTCGGGGAGAAATCAGTGTCGGTGTTGCTGGATGGCGAGGAATCTGAGATGATCTTCATCGATCATCCTAGCACTGAGATGTCGGTGAGTTTCACTTACATACACTCCTTTTGATCAAACTATATTAACATTTGCACGTTTTATTGAACACTAGCCGCAGAAGCCCGGAATCATAGTCACAAACAATCTGTCCCACTTCTGGGTTCAGTTCTCCTCTCACAATATGAAGGACACAGGCCAGCAAACTTCACACACCTTTGAGAACTTTATGGAGAACTTTCAGGCGGGTGCCCAAGATGTTTTTCTTCACCGAAGCAAGTGATATTAGTTTCTACTACGCACATAACTTTTAGAAAATCAGGGGTTGGCACTCCGGCTCGAAAGACCAACGTTCAAACCACTGTCAATTCCGGACCAGGGTTCCTCATGCATATTCCGGGCTTTTGTGGCCTGCTATATCCTTTCATAATGCCTTGGCAAAACAGACCGAGAGCCAATTTGACAGATCTAGCTTCAACAAGATGACCGCAACCAGCTGTCAAAGTTCCCTTACATTTCCACATCAGGTACTCCCGATAAATTCTCGGGTACCCAAGTAAATGCCCATGATATTGGACACGTAGGTAAACCATTGGGCTTAACCCTCTTACCTTTTAAGCAATTGTAATCATTCCAAATTCAGGGATTTCAGTGTTAATTTTACAATTAAGTACGGTAGTTAAAATTAAATTCTATTGTTACAATTTAAAACACATAAACCATTGGGTTGAACTTTAAAGCGAAAATACAATATTCATTAGGCACTTAGCCGATATCACAGGATCAATGATTCGACAAAATCTTTGTGAATCTCGTCTAATTTAACACAAAGGGAAATTGTATTGACGGAGTAACAATATTGCTTTGTTTACGAGATATCTAAGGCCTCCATTTGAAGAGCTCGTAAAAAGATAATTCATTTTATTATATTTCGTTTGTCCCATTAATGCTTACAAATTAAATTATATTAAAAATATCTAACTAAAATGTTTGAGCGCTAAAAATAATGAAATAGGGCTACAGAAATAAGGATTCCATGGAGACTCAGATGGGAATGATCCTGGAATACTTTAGGAAGTATTCCCGTGAAACAGTTTTGTTCAGGTTAACAGGTAAAGGAGCGTTTAACATAACGCATTGTAACGTATTTCTGAACCATCCTTCACCCTCCCTGAACGTTACGTACACTCACAAATCATCATTTTTATCTAAAAATATTGCCATTTTGCCAAGTTGAAACAATTATATTCCCTAGTTTTTTGTTAATAATAAAAAAAACATGTTACGTAACGCATTGTTCGAAATCCCTGCCACATATATCCCCACCTCCTAGACCCCCTCTCCAAATTGCGTATTAATACTCGACCAGCCCCTAAAGGTCTACCGAGCGACCCAAAGGCGGGTTACTACCAAACCACAGTTACACCATATAAAAACTATTCCAACAGGTAGAGAATTGCCTCTCAACATACGAGCCACATGCCTGCGTTGTGGTGTATTCTGTCGTGGCTAAGAGTTCGTTCACACGAGCCCACGAGTTGCTGTCGTACTTGGCGCGGGAACAGTTCACTGTTGAACGAACTGTGGTGCTCGTGGGTAACAAGGCTGACTTGGCGAGGGCCAGACAAGTGTCCACTAATGGTAAGGGCTGGAATAGAGAAGTTACGGCAGAGGATTTAAAAGCAGTTAAGTCGGAAGACCAACTGGGGTTAGTGGCCAATCCGAGTGTTGGATGTTTTTGACGCGCCAATGCTTCCCACATGGTTTGACGACTGTTATCTAACAAGAACGACTAGGAACTGAGCCAGCCAAATGCCCTTTCCTTCGAATACTCACGCTAAACGCTATCTACATGTAAAAATCTATGGGAATGACATAAACGACGCCATTGTTTTTGCGCCTAATGTCATTAGCCGCGTCCACACAGGCCGAGCAGCCTCGCGAGGAAATTGCCGCGCGCGGCAAACTGGGCAAGCTCGGTTAGTGTGGACGTGCCTCGGCCGAGGCATGCGCGCGCACTGCCGCGGGCGCACGCTGCCGCGATCGAGCCGTCCGGTATCGGTTTTTTGCTTTGCTCAAAGGTGCCTCAGTCGTTTGCTGCGCGCAGTCTGGACGCACGCGTATTTTGTTCCGTGCCTCGGCCATGAATAAAGATCAGTGTCGCAAACTAATATCGTTATATGGCGCCAGCAATTGGTTATGGGACGCAAGAGATACAAATTATACGAATAGGGGGCTTAGGGAGGACGCATGGTTAAACATCAGCCGCGAGATGAATAAAAGTAACAGCTGCCACAGCAGTGCGTACGTGTGGTGCCATGTTGTCTAAACTCTCAACTGAGCAAACATGGCTCGGGCTTGCCGCGCGCGGCAGCCTCGCGCGTTTGAATTGTGGTCCCGAGGCTGCCTCGCGCGGTTGAGCATCTCCGACGCGCGCGGCAATTTCCTCGCGAGGCTGCTCGGCCTGTGTGGACGCGGCTATTCCCATACATTATTAAATAACGTTTGACGTGAGCGTTTGCAGGAAAGGGTGTTTTGCTAGAGGCCTTGACGGTTAACGTTTTCTCTTAAATAAGGAAACGCTGAAGAACTTTTGCCACTAGCAGTCTCCCATCCGCTTTTCTATCGCACCTGCAGTTACTTCATCGACTTAGGACCGACGTTTCCTTCTTCCGATCTTTCCGTTAAATATAAAAAAGTGCCTAATTTCTGTAGACATTCAGTTACCTTAAAACATTATTCTCCAACAGAAGGTAAAGCGCTGGCAACAACAAAAGACTGCAAGTTCATCGAGACCTCGTCAGGTATCCAGCATAACGTGGACGAGCTGCTCGTAGGCATCCTCAAGCAAATACGGCTCAAGGAAAGCCGGGACAAAAAGCAAGCTAAGAAGATTGGCAAGCAGGTAACGATATTTGGCTTCTGCATTTGTAGTTAAATAAATAGTAATAAAACTGATAGTTGCAGCAATACAACTAAACAAAAGACACATACCCAGGCCGAGTACGGAAAAAACTCATCATTGAAATTATTGGCTCCATTTATCCATTTAATTTTGGTTCAACATGTTAACTATTGCGTCATACGGATTGTCAATTATCACGTTACTATGTATCATTTTACGAGGTTCGTATCATTGTTTTAACCTCATTAAGATTGATCGTTGAGAGACTGATAATTTTGTCACAATACATCGAGGAATGAGTGACTAGTGGTTACAAACGAATTTAAACTTTATATTCTTGTACACAGGAATCAAAACCGTCTAAAATGGCGAGCTCCCGCACTCACATTTCCCTCAGCATAGCACGGGAGCTACTGCAGAAAATTTGCATAAACGACATCTCTAAATCGAAGTCGTGTGAAAATCTACATGTGCTGTAAACCTGTCTGTGAGAATATTCTAGAATAACTATGATCTCTGTTACTTTAATGTTTAATGTCGCCATTAATGTATTACTCCCATCTGTTAAAGATTGAGTAGTAATTATTTAGCAATAAATTCGTAATAAACCTCTTTTAATCCTTTGTTAATTTAAAAAAATTTGCACAAAATATTTGCTGGATCATCGTTTTAAAAATGGAATATTTTTGTTTTTTTTTCTGACGAAGCAGGCTATTTACTAATAAGAACTGGATTGGAGTCATCAAGTAGTTTTTTTGTAGTAAAAATTACTCAAAGTACTTATGAATTATGCATACTTTGCTTTACCAAGGGGCGACTATAATAATTACTTATCAACTAGAAAAGTATTGTTTTTAATCGTTATTATGTAATTATAGTTTTTAACCGTTATATAGGGTAGGGTTTCTCATGTATCTAACACATTATAAAACATTTTGATTGAAGGTACTTGCATATATTTTCAATTCATGCAAGTTTCTTAAACAGGTTTGATTATACTGAAAATGTTTTAAATTATTATTTTATCTTAAACCAATCGCCCGAATGTCTGTCAAAATAGTTACACAAAAGAACGCAGAAACACAGCTATATTATCTTAATTTAATTTAATTTCAACTTAAACAAATAGTTCCACCAGAAATGTAGGATTTTCATTTCAATTTCCACTTTAAAGACACTTGAGACGCGAAGCTATTTGAACAAACTCTTATACTCAAAGAATTCAATCACTCAAATGAAGTTAGCTCTTTCTGGTTTGAAGAGTCCTTCGAACCGACATTGGGAATGGCCTTGTTCATGTCTTAGTCGATATAGTTCATTCTAGTTTAAATAAAATGAAGTTACTTACTAAATGAAAGTTTAAGGCACCGAATGTAGCTATTAAATTCAAACTTAGTTGAGAGAATTTAAAAAAATCCTGTTTCCCGCCACAGAAATATTCCAAATTTTAATTTGGGTATTGTCAAAAAAATTTATAGAGCCCTTGTACACAATGTTTTTTTAATACGTTTTTGCACATATATTGTATGACGTAAAACGGAAGCAAAAGAACGCGTTTTTGTATCGACTCTTTTGTTAAGGCGCAGATAATTATTACCGTAACATAAAAGTACAATAGCTATACTATGTAATACCTACAAAATACAAAATAATATTTAACTTTTAAATCTTGTAATCCATCTCAACACTGTGGTATTCTATTCGAAATTCAATTTTGTAACAAAAAGCATCATTAAAATATGCCAAGTAACGAAATGCGAAACCTTATGAAACGATTTGTTTCATTTTTAATTAATTTTGTGTTAAATCAAACAAGGGAGCTCGTTTCCATTGTTCGGGAACAGGTATTACAAGCTACATTTCCCATTTCCTTTTGTGACCTATCGCGCGGAAAATCGGATTACATTCCTTCTTTATTGCAACCTTGGAAAATGCATTTCTTGAATATCTTAGATCCAGGATTTCAGTGTACCTAAATTATGCAAATACTTTTTAGAATGTATAACTCAACAGCTTTTTGTTGATAACTCAAAGGTTAAAGCAATAGTTATACATCAACTACTGAAATTCTGTGTAGTCTACATCAATTATTTAATTGATTTTCGAAATTACGAAAATTTTTCACAATTTATTGAAATTTTTTAATTGCTACACTTTATGCTGTACCAGTTATGTAAGAAATGTTAAGAGAGATTTTAGACTATTTTCTTCGAAATTACCACAGATAATAGATACCTTTCTATTGTTATGTAGTAGATACTTTTGTAAATTGTTTCCTATTGATGTTTACAAAAATTGTTCGTGGGTGTCGTAGGAACCTAAATCCCTATTAAATTTTTGATCAGTATTAGGAAATGATAAATCGTCAAGTTAATTTCAAAATTTGATTAATTGCATTACCTTGTGTCAATTTAAAAAAATACGATTACATGTCATTGTCATGATCACGGTGAAACTCACAATACATGTAACTGGGTCAAAATATCGTTTTATAATTAAAAAATATGTATATACGCAAAACATTATTCCTAATATTAAAATGATTATCAGCAATGACTAAAGTTTGAAAGCATACAAATATTAATCGTATATATTTTTAAGTTACATCTAATATTCGTCATATATTTATTATACTCCTGACGTATCTTGACGTACGTAATACTGATCAAACATGATCTAATATATATACCTACCCAATATTTTATAATACATAATTATATTAAATTAGGCGTTTTTTGTATTAGTAATTTTCTTCTATCCTCGGTTGTGTAAATTCTTCCTATTATGTCGTGATATACAGGATGTTTTTAGTAAAAAAGTTATTGTAGTATTAGTTAGTTTTTTGATACATATTGACGTAGATCATTATGTAATATATTTTCTTTGGCGAGTTAGATGGATAGTTATACTCTATAATCAATCTTAAATAGGGAATGGAATTATGGATTTTATGAAATGAATTGTTCATTAATTATAGAGTGTAACTCAATGCAGTTAAAAATTACTTTAGCCCTGTTTAAATCTATATACAATTTATAACAATAATTGTTTGTCTCAACTGTCAAAAATTAAAATAAATAAATAAATATAAACGTTAATTAGTGAACATAGAACTTCATCAAAATAAAAACGTATACCTCATTTTTTTAGTCGTGATTTAAAAAGTAAACAATCTTGGCACTACTTTTAATTATTTCATTAATTTAAAAAATGTATTTAGAAGCAAGTATACAGAAATTTATTTTAACATTAAATTATTGTTTATTCCTTAAGTTTTTTAATTTGTGCCCGTCTTATTTTTAAATCGATAATTACATAAAAAAGACTCTGTAAGATTGTTTACTTTTTAAATCACGACGAAAAAAACGAGGTATACCTACGAATATTATATGATCTATTCTTATTAACATTAATGTAAATACTTAAATTAAGGGTCAAAATTATTGTGAATTTATAAATGTTTTGGTACATTTTTCTTCAAGCGAAAAAATTTTTGAAACACTTATTTCTGTGGACTATATTCTCTTTGCTATCGGCCTAAAATAACCAAGTTACCCTAATCTACTCTGTCGCTATATACTAAATAATCAATAATCATTAATCAAAAAACCCGACTGAAAAAATTGGGGGGGGGAGTTATAATCAAATAAATAAATATATATACACTATGTCACTTCCTCTATAGACAGACATACAAACAGACGTCGTAAAAAATTACCCTCCTTCTGACGCAGTCGGGAAATGATACATAAATTTTCTAGTCATTGGTTAATGTGTAGAGGTATTCTTAGTAATAAAATTGTTAATCTTAACTTAATGTAGTGTTTATATCTGTCTATATATGTGTATAAATTTTTCAACCAAGACAAAATACTTGTGATTAAATTTTGATAAGTGTTGTAATGTAGGTAAATCATTTTCTTCTACGTTACTTATAGGGTTGACAATTAAATAATTGATTTTATTATCAATAAGATTAAAAAGTCACAATAACGTGGTTGCCAACCCTATAAATATGTATTATTTATGATATGAATATGAATAAAAAATATTATAGTAATTAAATGTTATGTAGGTACCTACGTCGTATACATAATTATACTTGTTGTTACATTATGACGTAATTTAATACTTTTTTCTCGTCATAATAAATCTTCCAACCTCTATTAGACTGGAATTTTTACAACATTTATTACTTTATTAGCTACCTTCGTTAATAGGTACCTCACACCAAAAAATATTCGGAATAAAAAAGCTTAGTCAAAAAAAAACAACGTTAATAACAAATGATAACGTTTCCCGATACTTTTCTCGACAGGCCATGCTCTGTGACGTAGGTCAAATCGTAAAAAAAGAAAAAAACAACTTTTTTTTTGTTTTGAAGACTCAGTCTATACATTTTTTGGTCTGACACTGTTTCGATAATTCAATAGTATGACTGCTCCTTTGAAGTATTTCAACAATATCACCGAATAGGTTTAATAGTGGTCCTATATTTTATAAATCAGTTCAGTAGAGGAATACAATGACAATGATTCGCAGAACAAATTTTCATTACGCATTACAACAAAATGTCATCATCAATCGGTAGTTTATACTCGTATAGTTTAGGTATGTTTCACAGATTTTAATTAAAGTGCATTTCACACGAATTCAAAGTTTTGAATACTATGATGCTTGGTTTGTTTCAGAGAATACGTAATATATTAATGGCAGCAAGTACTATATTGATCTTTTTGTTCGCATTCATGTGGTTGTACCCTATTCATGTACTCAGTTTCATTATCCATACCAATATATCAACGGACGATCCTTTTTTTAAATTGTCCTATTTAGCGCGCAGTTATATGTAAACCTTGTAAAGGAAATCACACATAATTTTTTTTTATTAGTTAAGTTTGGGCTGTATAGAATGCCAAACAAATGTAATACACACTGTATACGCTAGAAAAACATCACTT
>LGAG01000411.1:182884-196606 GCA_001278395.1 Lerema accius
CCTAAGAATTTTTGATTACACACACACGTTCGGACCCCTATTACCTAGAGACGTCGCGCGTCGTATCATTGGTATGACTGATAGGTATCCTCGGTGTCTTTTTTTATGACCTTATGACATAATAATTTATGTATATAAGACTAGCAATAGCCCGCGGATCCACCCGCGTAATTTTGCCGTTTTTGCAATATTTTTTATTGCTTTTCCTCTCCTATTCATTTTAGCGTGATGTAATATAACCTATAGCCTTCCTCGATAAATGGACTATCTTACACTAAAATATTTTTTCCAATCGGTCTAGTAGTTCCTGAGATTAGGGCGTTTAAACAAACAAACTCTACAGCTTTATATTATTAGTATAGATAAGAAGATAGGCAAGTTCGTTAAACAATTTATAAAGTAGTCGATGTTTCTCTATATTCTCGCTGTGGGAATTTTATTAGTCCAATACAAGACCCCAATTCTGCTCATACAAATTCAATATTAGAAGATAAAGTTTTTGGCGTTCGTGTAGACGGCAAATATACTATCAAACAATAAAATAGAAATAAACTTCACACTCATAGCCCCACAGTAGGATTCCCTGTGTAATGTGCCATGGACACAAAAACACAACACACACAACCAAACTTAATTCGTAAATTTGAATTTGTCATTGTTTCTGCCTCGTTGGGAATCGAACCCAGAACCCATTGAACGATGGCCGGACATGATAACCACTGCTTCAATCAAAATGCTAATAAAAATAATAAGTATCCGTTTACATTTTTACAGAACGCAATAAGAAGGTATAATAATAACGACGATCAGGAATATTCAATATTCTTTTTCTTTCTTTTCCTTTTTTTTAATATAATATAGATACTAATTACTCTGTAATTGTTTAGTTAATAATAGCTCATACAACCTTGCACCTATAAATATAAATACATGTAGTAAACAGTTCTCGTAAAACAATTCACAGAACAATGTCCTTTATACTGAAAATTTGTGGTTCTTCAATTGTTCTAATTCTAACATCAATTAAAAGTGGAACATTTAAAGTGGAAACAAAAACCCTTTGGGAACAATAACAGCTTCGGGCGTGACGTTTTGCTCAAATAATGAGACACTGGCTTTCAGAAACGGGAACATAATAATTAAACTTTAATTTTAATAATGGACGTATTCACATTGTAGAATTTTAGTAACTGATTCAAAGGCGATGTTGCCCGGACTTACATGTGTGTATTAATTATTTGATTTGATTTGATTTGATGAACGGGTGTGACTGTATGTCAGCCTTGCCAGACGTTCCCGATTTTTTAATGAAAAGTTAGGTGTCCCGCACGGGACAAAATTTGTCCCAATTTTACGGGTTTTTAAAACTATTTTTGACTTTCATTGTTTTTTGTTTTATTAAGAAGACAGTCTTCATAACGGAACCTAACGATACACTGGGGATTTTTTCCATAACTAGTCTATTGTCCTCTATTCTTAGGCTTAAAAGTAGTGTACAAAAACTGCTCTTAAGATAATTTGCAGACATTTTAGTTCACCATAATTTAATAGACTTTTCGACCAATTTCTGAACTAAAATTGTTTACGATCTATTAAGGAATGTCAACCTTTCCACCGGTAATGTTACCGCACCTTTCTAAAAAGCTTCCCCTAAGTCATTAATAAAATTTAAGTATATATGATTTGGGACGATTTGTTGGCTTAAATCCCCACTAAGGTAGGTAGGGTTTTATACTTCAGTATTCGATTAACTAAGACCTCATTATTTATAATTAAAGTGGGATGTTTCAGTATTTTAAAAGCGTTCCAAGCCAGTTAGTGTCGATCATAAGTTATCGATGAAATTAAGCAACTGCGGGCGCGGTCGGAAAGTGGATGGGTGACCGTTTGTTGCTAAACTTAAGCGCTTCCGTTCCTCTAAGAGCATGTTATACCATCGGTGCCGATTGTTATCGTTAGATGACAGTCGTTAAGCCATGTCGGAGGCCTTCGGGCGAGATATAATGTCCGACACTAAGTAGCATTGGCCACTAATCCCTCCGGTAATTAGCACTGGAGCAGCGTGGTGGAGTATGCTCTAGGAAAGTGGCTCTCAACCGTTTCAATATCCTTACCCCTATGACCTACGAGGAAAACTGATTTTACGATTTTACCCCCTGTTTAAAATTTTATCAAAACAATGCAACAAATTTTTTCTGTATTTTTTATTTTACGACCTTAATAACTAGGTTCTATATTGCCCCCCTAATACTAGTAATTAAAGTGTATAATATTAGTAATAATAGTAATTACCCCTAGGTTAGGAACTCAGGTTCTAGGCTATCAGTAAACGAATTTTCAGTCAGTAACTGACCTTTTAGTAACTAAGCAATATTCTACCTACCTCGTTTAACTAACTATTAGCGATCAAAGTAAATTCGATCATCATTAGACAAAGCGCCGCAAATTAATGCCTGTTTGTAATCGCTCACGTGAGCGGTATTGAAAACCACCAAATTAAATTTTAATGAGACACGTGTACTAACTACCGTACAATGATCCCTTAATGTGTGGAAGTGATCAATTAAACCTACTAACTGACTGCAAGGAGGATAACTTTTTCGATTGTATGTATGTATGTATGTGTATTTCTTTGGTACGTTCTACAGTCTAAATAGTGTGACGGATTCCAACTTATGGGGTGTTATTTATTAGATTCGTTTCGATTCTGAAAGGGTCATAGGCTTTAATTTTTTTTTATTATTGCCCTCCCCCCATTTTCAATATTCGGGCTATTTGTTCTCAAATAATTAAGGTAAAATAGTTTGACTTAATTTGAAACGGTAATTAAAAAAATCTATGTAAGAGTAAGTAGGTACCTGAAAGCACCTATCATGGCCATAGCGATTCCAAAAATGGGCCACCAGTAATGGACACCCAATTTTGGACAAAATTAATGATTTACAGCAATAATTACAATATATTTGATAAAACTGAATAATGGAATTGTGTCGAGCGTTTATAAAAAGCGTCTTGTTTCAATTTTTGTTGCTGGAAACATGCCGAAACACTTTTTGTGATGGAAACTAGGCTAAGGGGTAATGAAGGGGAAAAAGTTGCGTAGAACGAAGTCTTATCATACATAATTATATCTAATAAAAATTCTTTTTGTTTTTAGATATTTATTGCAAATGGAATATGAGTGGAAAGAGCGAAGAAAACTGAATGGAAAGTAAGAAATTTTAGACGTAAATCACTAAACTTTTTTCTAGACTAGACGCTAGACCAGTGGTTCGAAACATTCTCAATATTGTTACCTCTGTGACCTATAAGCAATACTGATTTTACCCTGTCTTTAAAAGGGTATTAAAACAAACAATACAAGTTCTTTTCTATTACTCTTTATTTTACGATCCTAATAATGTTTAGGTCCTTGCTACCCCTGTAAAATAACTGATTTACCCCCGCCGGGGTAATTACCCCCAGGTTATAAAGGTTAGGTTAAGTAAGAAAAGGTAAAAAGAGATGCATTATACATAGTTGAAACTGTCTTTCAAACACAATCAATACGAGATTGTATACCATTACTTTAAGGTACCTACTCTAAAAAATATGAAAGTTAAAAGAATATATTATAGAAGACACATCCAGTAAATCATACTTAAATCCTCGACGGAAAGACAAGCCTTTGAAACGACATTGTCAACGCGTTTTTAATAAAACTCCCCCTCGTTAGCAAGCCGGCACACGATATTACTTCGGATTATGGCATATTTAATAACCGGCATTACCCTATAAAGTATAAAGAGTATTATAAGTAATACTTATAATCTATGAGTAAGTAATATTATAATCTACATTATTAACACTCGAAGAATTCTAAGACTCAACTTTAGATCTCTTTACAGGAGTAATTCGTGAACGTATGAGTTTGTTATTGAGCACAATTTAATTTTACATAGTTATGAAGTTGGTATATAAAGATACCTACATAATTATATTGAACGCATTATTTTGATTTTATTGCAAGCGTTATGAAAGCGTTACGCAAACATTACGAAAGCATTATGTGAGTGTTACGCAAGCGTTACGCAAACATTACGCAACCGCTATGTGAGTGTTACGCAAGCGTTACGAGCGCGTTACACAAGCGAATCTTGCGTGGAATTTTGCAATGACTGAATTTTAACCCTGTTA
Source organism: Lerema accius (assembly GCA_001278395.1). Taxonomy (NCBI): domain Eukaryota; kingdom Metazoa; phylum Arthropoda; class Insecta; order Lepidoptera; family Hesperiidae; genus Lerema; species Lerema accius. Next base: position 187,061 of record LGAG01000411.1, read on the forward strand.
TTTTCAAACGATTGAGTTTGGTTTCATTTTCCTGAAGCTTTTATATCATTTAATCAATTGTGTAATACATGTACTAAATTGATTGGTTTAGTTTTAAGATTATTTTCTTATTTTTGGATCACTTAATAAAAGCTTATTTTAAAAGTTTTTTTTACATTAATTAATGCTCCAGGCACTGCACTACATGTGCCATAGACAACACAGAAACACACAAACACACAGAGACAGAATAGAAAATTCAGTATTCAAATTTCTGCCTATCTGGGAATCGAACCTAGGTCCCATTGAACAGAAACTGACGTGACAACAATTTTGCTACACGCGTCCTAAAAACACCAATTTTACAGGCCTTTTGTACTTAAAAGATTAAACAAAACATAAATGTGTTTATTTAATCTGTTACGATACTGTAACACTTTTAGTACATACGATAACAATATCGGACCTTATATAATAGGGACCGTTACCCTACTGAGCCCTTAATGGAGTGTTAGTAGCAAGATTAAAATCAAACCATTGTCGCTAAAATCCTTTCTTTGCTTTAATTCCTTATTTTCTCGTCCTCTCGGCCCAATGGAGTGAAAAATAGGGGAATTCTTAACTGATAATAAATGATGTCGGTGACACGGGATGCTATTTGAATAATCTATATTCTGTGACCTATAGGTACCTGTCTGTAATACATGTCATGGAACTTTGACTTTATTCACTCATTTTTTCGCAGCGGGTAATATTTTTCAAATGTAGGTACCTATGTATGTCTATAATAAAAATGTAGCCTTTCGCAATAGAAACAGATTATCATTTTCGCAATGAGAGCATTCAAGTATTACGAAACGCATTTTTTTATGTTTCATGACCCCCCTTCCCCCTCCCTAAACATTATGTAACACACAAATAACCATTTTTATCAAAAAAAATTAGGTACTTACTATTTTGCCGAGTAAGAATTACATTCCCTATCTTTTTTAGTATAAAAAAAATTCGATCTTTTAAACATAACATTTAACAAAATCTTCCTTCCCCCAAATTGCGTTACGTAACAGTTGGACGGTACCTTGGTGGTTCAGAAATTGCAATGATCCGGATTTAAAATGATATGTCATATAATTATGATATGACGAATAGGTATATAATGTCCTACGAACTTGTTTACGTCACGCTGACTACAACATGCGCATTACAGAAACATTGGATTTCCATTTGGCTACAAACTTTACAAGTTGTACACGAGCTCCGTATTTACACTAATAATAAAACTATAACGGATAAAATTCTATATAACAGTTCCTTATTACATTGTCCTATTTAGCACGCAGTTTTACGAAAACCTTGTAAAGGAAATCACACATTTTCATGTTACTCACACTTTTCTGCTAATTTTAATTGATTTCAGATTTTCAGCACTTAAATTATCACATGCTTAAATATTCACGAAAACTGCTTTGAAAATTAATGTCTTTTTTTTAAATAAGAGAAGTAAAAACGAATTAAGTAGGTAGGTAGGTACATTTAATTTTTTTTAAAGTATTTTTTGTTATCGATCAAATCTTATTAGGTAGATTTTGATGCGGAACAGTTGTTTGAACGCTGATACGATCGAAATCCTTGGCTATAAATTCACCACTTTCGAAGTCCTTTTAAATCTTTAATTCATCATTCGTCGATGATAAAACTTTATTGACAGGGACTTAAACTAGCTAAATAAGTTTCGGTACACGTGCCTAAACCTACCTTTATAAGATAGCTAATGCTAATTTTCCACGCACAATTTATATGCCAGCTACAAATAATATATTTGGCATCTGGCATATTATATTGGCATATCATATCGGACTTCAATTGACTCCGACATCGGAATACGAGTGGTCGCGATATAAATTGTCGGTTTATGACCACTCTCATTTTACCTTCCATGAACTTAGGGCTGTACTAAGGGATCGTTGGAGTATTGAGTAACGCATTTTTTGAAGAATTTCATTACGTAATACATGAACAGTGCCTAACTTGTCCTACAAGCTCATTTGTAGGACTAAAATAAAAATATACTTATAAGATATAATGAAATAGAGTGAATGAACGAAATGTTTATAATATTCATTCACCGAGTTCATCTATTGCTTCTGAAGTATTTCCCGCAGGACCAATACTCTATTCAAGGATGTCGCTAATTTATATCATGAGGTTGTCATACAAATTATTTATGTTATGGTCTGTGAAATATAGGACAAAAATCGTACATACCTTTAAAGTACTCTACGTCTGAACTCAGCACTCTATTTCTCTACAGGACTAATAGTTAAAAGTTTTTCAAAACATTTTAAAACCTAATACCAAATAATAGTACCTATATACAAAAAATAAATAGAAATTATTTACAAATGCACTTTGGTGAAGACACAGAAAGCGGCTAATTGGTTTCTTTAACCTTTAAAATGAGACTGCAAATAGTTATTTTAAAACTAAGTACCTAGGTACTCATGCAATATGTCACTTAATACTTAATAGCTTTATCAGTTTACTGAACACGTAACTTACCTTTTTTTCAGCAAATAATTATAATACACTTTAAGTACTCTTGTAATATGTCGCATAATACCTTTATCAGTTAACTATCTTACGTAGACTTAACTGTATCATTTTTTTCGTTGTGATTCAAAAAGTAAACAATCTTACAGTGTCTTTTTATTGTAATTGTCGATTTAAAAATAAGACAGACACAAATTAAAAAAACATAAAGAATAAACAATAATTTAATGTTAAAATAAATTTATGTGTAGGTACTTACCTGCTTCTAAATATTTTTTTAATTAATGAAATAAATAAAAGTATTGCCAAGATTGTTTTCTTTTTTAATCAAGACGAAAAAAACGAGGTGTACCTACATTTAACTCACTAGTAGCACCCCTCGTTCTAAACGGTGCTTACTTCAAATTGGTCGCGAAGGGATAAATTTATATAGGTCCCTATGACCTTTATAGGGGTTTCAGAAGGTCAAGAATTAAATCCTTTTGTATAACGGAACCACCCCTTAAACTGGATCATGGATGTGACCCAATTTTAGTCATAGAGGGTTGATTATAGGGTTAATTATTTTGGGACGTTGTCCTAAAAACTTAATAGTAACATCCTACTAATATTATAAATGTGAAAGTTTGTAAAGATGTTTGGATATTTGGATGTGTGTAAGTCTTTCACGCTATAACCGTTGAACGGATTTAGCTTAAACATAGCACACAAATAGTTTTCATCCAGGAATAGGACATAGGATAGATTGTCTCCCGATTATAGGTTCCCTTGGGATACATTTTAAGCATAGATATTTTAAGTACTCTTCCGCGGGCGTCGTCTCATTATCAATAAAGTACTTATAGCCCGGCTTGCGTCGATCCTAATCGATCGTCGAAGTTAAGCAACTGCGGGCGCGGTCAGAAAGTCGACGCGTGACCGTGATGGTAGAATTCCTTTAACATTTCCGTGCTTCGGAGGGCACGTTAAGCCGTCGGTCCCCGTTATCGATGACAGTCGTTAAGCCATGTCGGGGACCTTTGGGTGATAAAATCTGAACAAAGTTTAGGCAATAACCGCTTCACAAATCCACGCTGGAGCAGCTTGGTAGGGTATGCTTTAGGCCTCTTTAGTTACGAAGCGATACCCGTGACCTTTAGAGGTCTTTTGCATATCTTAATACATAAGGTAAGGTGGGGTAAGACTAACACACGGGGCAAGACTAACACTGTCTATTATCTCGATACGTATAGCTTAAATACGAAATTCTTCCAGTGTGTAAGATAGAACAAACGTAAATGTTCTCGGCTAAAACACACACATGTCGTTTCTTCAAGTGCATATCGAGATAATAGACAGTGTTAGTCTTGGCCCGTGTGTTCGTCCTACCCCACCTTACCTTATTTATTAATACCAGTTATTCTAAAACGTAGGTTAAGGAAAAGGAAAAATTATTTAAACGAAAACAAATTCATATCCAATTTATTTATTTAAAATTTAATTTAAATATGTTCAGTACATGAAAATAATATTATATTTACATCTGTAGGTATATAAAAATAATTACACACATAATAACATTATTTTGGTCTTTGAATGCCCTATGCATAGATTGATAATTTACTTAATTCAATTAACTACATTCGTTTTTTATTTATTAAACAATTATTAAATTATTCGATAAATAAAATTGTACGCCAGTTGCATTATAATAAAATTAATAATTGAAAAAGAAAAGCAAAAAACCCGACTAATAAAATTAGGGAGGGAATTAGTAATAAAAAAAATCTGTCACTCCCACTTTGAACACTATTTTCATAATATCTCTTATTATGTTGAAATCCATCAATCCGTTTAAACTATACAGAGTGCCAAAGAGACGAACATACATACATACATACGCTCGAGAAACATTACGCTCCTTCGGACACAGTAGGGTAATTAACTCGTTTAAATCACACATTCCATAATTTTCATACAAAATTATAAAACACTATTTTGAAAATACAAACATTTCATACAATTAGTCCGTTCCGCTCATTAGCATTTTGTGATAAAAACTGACCGTTAAATATGTAGGAAATACATAATTAAATAAACCGTTAATAATAGTATTTATACCTAAATAATGTCTTTATTATTTCTTTTTATTTATTTTAATAAAACTATAATATAATTTCGTGTTTAAAACTTCTAGAAAGATGTTTGTGCGGTAATACTATTGAATTCAGTAATATTGTTTCAGCTGGCACTATTACACCCGCTCCTGAAAAATAAGATAAATATTGCGTTATTAACGCGTTAATTATTACGTTAAATATGGGACTATGAATTAGCAATCAAGTGCCGTAATTTTGATATGAAAAACATTTTAACAACTGACGCATAATGCCATTTGTCGTTACTGCATTAAAAAATATTATATGAATGTTTTGATGTTACTGCCTAGTGCCATCTCTATCGCGATAATTAACACGTTCTGTTCGTTGTCTCGCTAAAACTCAAGAACGGCTGGACCGATTTGGCTAATTTTGGTTTTAAATTATTTATTAAAGCCCAGGGAATGTTTAAAAGGTGAGTCAGTATAAAAAAATCTGGTTTTTTTAATTCTGAGGCGGTACAAAGTTCGCCAGGTCAGCTAGTCATCACTATTTTCCTCGTTCATCGTCTATGGTAACTAACTTACCCAGTATAGTAATAGAAGGATTCAATCGTCCATCGTTATTGAAGAGTGGCTTATTGTCCATCTTTGCGAATGGTTTGTTGGGGTCCGGGTCGGACGGGGTTCCCTCCACCCTGGACCATTCTCCTACTGAAGCTTCTCGACCAACTGTAATTATAATGGACAATTTAATTCCTATATAATGAAAATGAAAAATGAAAATGTAAAATAATTTATTTTATAAATGAGTAACAATACAATTTTTCTGTGTTTGGGACATCCTATTAAGTAATTTAATACCTGTGTCAGGATGCCCCGCTCTTCCATAGTATACTCGTATACACATACACATACCCATACATATACACACACACGTGGCGACTACGCACATACGTCGTAGTGACGTCACGACAACCTGAATCACGCTATGGAAGTTTTCTACATCGACTGATATATATACTAGTTCCGATACACAGTCAGTCGGAGCTCGAACGCTCTTCAGGCATGACACTAAGCCTGACGGGAAATCTCACGCATGCACGAAATTACGCACACACATACACACATATTATAGAGACGCACATACACACATGCACATCATCAACAATTATATAAATATAGTTTGTACATTATCTATATCATAATCAAAAATTATATTATTAAAGCAGTGATAGCCTAGTGGTTTGAACGTTGGTCTCTCGAACGGGAGATCCTGGGTTCAAATCCCATGGCACGCCCCTCTAATTTAAAAAGTTATGTGCGTATTACATACTAATTATCACTTGCTACGGTGAAGGAAAACATCGTGAGGAAACCAGCACACCTGAGAGTTCTCCATAAAGTTCTCAAAGGTGTGTGAAGTCTGCCAATCCGCACTTAGCCAGCGTGGTGGACTATGGCCTGTCCCCCTCACACTGTGAGAGGAGACCCTAGCCCAGCAGTGGGACAGTTATGGGTTGTAATAATGAATCAAAAATGACATACCAATAGAGTACATGACAAGTGCGTGTTCATGTATGGTCGCGTTATTGAGCACTATGGATTCCTTGATACGAACACCCGCCTTCACTGTCGCGCCCGGACCGATCGACACGTTGGGACCTATCTGGAACGATACATGACTATCTTAATAGCGTAGAGAGGAAAGAAGAGAAGAGAGGAGAAGTGGAGAGTTAAAGAGGGGAGACTTTTTCCTAAAAGATAGTAGTTGCAATTGCAACAGCCTTTACAAACATTGCTTACAAGTATTCTTTAACATGAACAAACTAAAAGTATTTATAAAAGGAATTATAAGCAAAATTTGAATATTTAGTCATTGCGTAAAAACGAATGGAACATTATTATGAGATAAAAAGCGAGCTATATTTTTAAATTATTTATATAATACATTTAAACCAGTCTTATAATTTACCATGACGTTTGAATTTGTGCCTAACTAGTTAATTTCTTTCTAAATTCACCACAAATAAGCAGACAAACGAACAGAGAACCTATAAATAACGGGGTCCCGGCGACATTTCTATCTAATCAGTCTAGTTAACAAATCTACTCTATGTTTTAGGGTCAACGAACTCACCACGGCACTGTCGTGCACGGTGGCGCTGGGGTGCACGAACACGCTGCGCCCGCGCAGCTCTAGATAATGTCTGTTGGCGTAGATCGCCGCGCCCGCCGTCTTTACTTGAGACCACCAACTGTTTACCTAAATCAAACATTGCGTTTAACTATAGATATATTTATTTATTTTATAGTTATACTAGCTGACTAGACTAATGTTATACCTCAGAATCAATAAAAAAGCTGAATTGTTTTTTCATATTTACTCACTTTTTAAACCTTCCCTGGACTTCCACAAATACTTTAAAACCAAAATTAGCCGTTCTCGAGTTTTAGCGAGACTAACGAATAGCAATTGATTTTTATAAATAAAAAAAAAACACACACTTTGACAATATTTTTAAGTTTTTTCCTTGGACTGTCTCCTTTGGGATTGAGGATAACTATTAAATTTGACCTACACATAACACAAGGCAACCTACAAATGTTTAAAAATGGTACATACCTGTAATGCATATAATTTGTTAGTACCAGCCAACGGCGCTATGATGTCCTGTTCCCACGAAATATACATAGGATTGGAGTGACCATTACTGTAATAATAAAATAACACGGTAAATTATATTAGTCGTTTAAAGAAAACCAAACAACTTGACTGATAAAATTTTTAGAATGATGATGTTTTTCAAACCTGTGTCTGTATTTTTTCACATTCTACAATTAAGCAGCTATACCTCGTTTTTTTCGTCAATTTAAAAAATAAACAATCTTACAGTGTCTTTTTATTGTAATTATCGATTTCAAATTAAGAAAAAAACAAATAAAAAAAATGAAAGCATATACAATAATTAATGTAATGTTAACATACATTTCTGTATACTTCTAAATATTTTTTAAATTAATGAAATAAATAATAAGTAGTGCCAAGATTGTTCACTTTTTAAATCACGACGAAAAAAACGAGGTATACAGATTTCAACATGTAAGAAGTCATTACAAATTCGTCTCTATTGCAGGAGTAACTTAGGCTTTACACATTTTTTATTATCATACCCCTTGCACCCTCACTTGTTTAATTAAAAAACCTTTCACATTTTCAAAACTCTTATATTAAAAATCTGAAGTATCTCACCTATAAAACGAGTCCATTTTCCCTTGAACCACCCGAGCCATAGTAGGAAACACATCCAAGGAGCATACATACACTCCACAATTGATCAATGTGGAAACGTATGAGTTTGGTTTCTCCACATAATGTGTCACCGCCTTACTGTGGGCATCGTGGACCATGCATCCATAATGTATAGATTGCTGCCTTGTAGCTTCAGTACCCATTATTGTCACCTGATGAAGAAAAAACCTAAGTTTTTAATAAGGTAAATTCATCTTAATTTGCATTCTTTATGACAAGCTTAATAAGAGTAAAATGAAGAATACAATGTAATATTACATCTTATGTCACATGACAATTGCTGTCCCAATGCTGGGCTCGGGTCTCCTCTCACAGTGGGAGGCGTACAGGCCATAGTCCACCATGCTGGCCTAGTGCAGATTGGCAGACATTACACCTTTGAGAACTTTATGGAGATCTCTTAGGTGTGCAGGTTTCCTCATGAATTAAACATTTTAATTCCTCATCAAATTTCTGCTTTGCTAGGAATCCAACCTAGGACAAATAAACAGTGGTCTAGCTTAGTAGCCACTGCACCATATGGGTTGTGAATTTACTTCACATCTGGCTTAAAACATTAATTTTAGGCTTAAGTTACTTACCAAAGCCTGTGGCCTCTCTTCATGGAAAGCATGTAGTTCTGCTAAAGGAAAGTCAGCACATACATCTCCATTGAGCAGGAAAAAAGCTGTCGGATGACCAGCTTTAATATAATCCCTGAATTGGTACAACCCACCGCCGGTCCCCAGTGGAGTAACCTCATGAAGGTACCTGAAAACCACATTTTATTAATACAATTATTAATTTTTTATTTTAATTTTCTTGTGAAAAGCCTTATGTTTTACACTATAGATATGATAATGTTAAGGTCATCACATAATCTAAACTGTCACACTGATGGGCTCGGTTATCCTCTTACAATGTAAGGGGTACAGTCCATAGTCCACCACACTGGCTATGTATAGATTGGCAGACTTCACACACCTTTGAGAACTTTATAGGTAACTTACAGATGTGCAGTTTGCAGGTTTGTTCATAAAATTTATAATAACAATATTATTATTAATTTGTCTATACCTAATCTTAATAGTTTTCAAAATTTTTCACCATATTATTATTTTCTGATCTTCAAACAGTTTTTAGACTCTATTAAAAACTTGCTTCTTTCAACTGACAAATATTATTCTCAAGTCTATATAAGACTAATAATCATATTTTACCTTATTTTAATAGAGTACTCTTTTTGCATATCACTAACGAATTGTTCCATCAAATCCATTGTATATGATCCTATTATAAGTATTTCCTTGCAGTCTTCCAACTTGGCACATGCTGCTATATGATGCTGTATTAATGGTAGACCAGCTATCGGGAACAGCGGCTTTGGTATATCTAAAGATAGTGGACGGAACCGTGTACCTGAAAAAAGTACACATTATGATCAAATAATAATAATAATGGTATATATTAAATTTAGCTTATAAGTGTTATGGATAAGGGGCCTTTCAAGTATTATGTATGCACTAGGAGACTGGGGGAGGGTCTTTCCTTTGCTTATTTTTAATGTAGCCCCCCATCTGTAAAAATACTTTTTACAGGTATAAAAATTGTGTTAACATAACTTAAAAAGAAAACTTAAGTTTTTTAA
>LGAG01000411.1:215281-239966 GCA_001278395.1 Lerema accius
TTATTAAATATAACGCTTGGACAAATTTAAATGTCGAATTGGTCATTTTAAATAATTTTCACCCTGTAGTAGGAAGTATTCGTTGCGTAATCTATATCTATACTTCTATATCTATCCTATCTATACTACTAAATAAAATTGAAGTGTCTGTTTGTAATATTAAAATAACCGCTTTTTACTAAATGCAAACTTATGTATACACGATACACATACCGAAATGACATTTAAAAAAAATGTTGTCTGTCTGTCTGTTTGATCCGGCTAATCTCTGAAACGGCTGGACTGATCTTGACGGGACTTTCACTGGCAGACAGCTGATGTATCAAGGAGTAACTTAGGCTACTTTTTTTTACTTTCGTTTCGGCGTAGGTTTCCCGAAGCGAAGCGAGAGCGGGTCCACTAGTATAAAATATCAATGAATTGACAGTGACGTCATTTTATAATTATATTTTTGGCGGCCATTGACAAAAAGTAGACTTTATTCACCTAAAATCAATAGGTGAATTAAGTCCACTTTTTTGAAACAGGTGAATTACTTGAGGTGCTTTAAGTCTACTTCACCAAATTTTGATTGAAATAGCTGACAAATAGTTCCAACTTTGTACGTGTCTACGTGTTCATCGTTGTCGATGGATATCATGTAAACCAAAGGCATCTGATGCGTTATTAGCAAAGAAGAGGGAAGAAAGAAAGAAAGTTTTACCCTAGGCGCACAACACTCAAACAAAATATAAATGACGTTGTATGAGAGCCGGTACACATCAGCCATTAATTCCTATCTTATTTTGGCCACAGCCTAGCTGCTTAGTGGACGCCTAGAATTAAAGTTATATGGACCTGGAACATGTTTTAATCCATTGAATTTATTGGCTATGTTACCTTTTAATTCTAAAATTATTTTTAAAGTCCAAAACTATCACTTTCATTTTTAACTATAAATAATTTACTATAGAAATAAGATTACTTTACTTAATTGGCATTTTACAGGATTGTATTTTCAATCGATTAAAACAAAACTAATTGTATTTAATGGGATTTACGTTACCTCAACTTCTTGTTTCGCTATAGCCTCACCCGATTTTGCACCTTATTTCCAGGAAGCTAAGAAGGTTTTAGGTTGGCTGCGTGGAGTGAGTGTTCTCGACAGGACCTTAGAGCTGGATATTGAAGGCATCGTGAAGGCGGAGAAACGGACCAAGGCCGACCCTAAGTCTGTCTGGAAAATTATATGTAAGCGAACAACTTTTACAACCTAATATTAAGTATCTGCTAACAGTTTTACAGCCAATCATCATCATCATCATCATTACAACCCATAATTGTCCCACTGCTGGGCTCGGGTCTCCTCTGTGAGGGGTACAGGCCATAGTCCACCACGCTGGCCTAGTGCGGATTGGCAAACTTCACACACCTTTGAGAACTTTATGGAGAACTCTCAGGTGTGCAGGTTTCCTCACGATGTTTTCCTTCACCGTAGCAAGTGATAATTAGTATCTAATACGCACGCACATTACTTTTTAAATTAGAGGTGCGTGCCGTGGGGTTTGAACCCAGGACCTCCCATTCGAGAGACCAATGTTCAAATCACTAGGCTATAACAGCCAATATTGAGAGGAAAGCGACCTAAGGATACGTGGGAAGTAATGATTTTGTATAAATATTTCAGCTCAGCTAATATGTCGAATATTCTGGTTGTAATATCGCTGTACATTTTTTCATGTCCTATTTGCTGCCGACTGTACCTACCTATAAATTGCAATTGGAAATATGTATGTGACTCTTTCTATGCAAAAATGAATTATATATCGACCTTAATATATATATGTTGCAATACTTGCAATCACCATCTTTCTTGGTTCACAAACAATGAAACTGATCATTAAAATTAAACAAATTTTGAAGTCGGTTCTTTTTGTTAAGATTTTTTTTTATTTGCTTATAATTTGCATCTGCTGACATGCAAGCACATTATCCGCTTCATGTCGTGTCATGAATTGATTATTATGATGCTAATGATTTTGATAATTGACGCTGATTACTTTGCTCGTGATTAATAACAGTTTTATCTCGGTACGGATCTATCTTGTTACTTTAATAGAACCATGATTTATGCGACGTCTTATTACCTATGTAAATCGCTTTTATGCATAGTTTTATGTTGTTGTACTTAGAGTAGGCAAGCAATATTTTATTTTCCTCTAGTAGAACTATCAATATTTTGCACCAAAATAAATTTCTTCCGATTTAATCTTACACCATAAAATATATAGACGCAGTCTTATGAACAATGAAGCGTAGAGAAAACATAACTTTAATAACAAATGATAACGTTTCCCAGTACATTTCTCGGCAGACCGTGCTCGGTAACATAATGTCAAATCGTAAAAAAAATAAAAAAATTGACCCCTTTGTTCTGAACCCTAAGTTTAGTATATTGCTTGGTCTTAGGATTTAATGGTTTATTTTTTCTTAACTGAACTAAATTATATACGTAGTCTACTACTTAACATCTCCAACACTCCACGCAAGAAATCCAAAGACATCAACAAGTGACAATACAATTTAAAATAAAATATTTTCAGTAAAGTATCTACTTTTCTAAGTGTATAATATATAGCTTAATTTTATTATTCATTAAAGACAAAATCATTTTATGCCCTACTTAGTATAATAATATGAATTATATTTTCAGTAAAAGACAAGCCAACGTTCAAAGCCTTCATCATCACGTTGGTAATTAAGATCACGCAGCAGTTCGACGGCTACCTGATAGTGCTGATTTACGCGAGTGTTGTCTTCGAGAAGGCCTCTGAGTCCATCAGTCTGAAGCTTAGCCCTAACAAGCAAGTCATGCTTATAGGTGCAGTCCAGCTGTTGGGTTCCATCGTCGCTACGTGTATCGTGGAGAAGACTGGACGTAAAGTAAGGAACCTTATCTATCTATACTAATAATATGAGAAGAGGTTTTTTGCTTAAACGCGCTAATCTCAGGAAATACTGGACCGGTTTAAAAAATTCTTTTAGTGTAAGATAGTCCATTTATAGAGGAAACTTACAGGCTATATAACATCACGCTATGATGAATAGAAGGAGCAGCAAAAAAAATTATTCCAGGAACGGGAAAATTACGTGGGCGAAGCCGCCGGCGACTTCTATCTAGTATTGTATATAGGACTCATGATACTCTAGACTAGGATACTTTTATAACTTGCAAATGCTCAAAAAAAATCAATCTACATTTATTTGTGGAGATGTTTGAAAAAAGATTAGGTACTTACTCCATTTTTTCATACGTGCAGACGGTCTTAGAGGTCATTCTTTTTGTAGAGATGCCAAAAAAACGCTCCATATTTTTACCGTAACTTGCTTAAATAGGACACAAACAAAATAAGATAAATACTTAAATAGGAGACCAATAAGTAATAATCCCACTTAACTCACAAATAAAAGAAAATATAAAGATTAAAGATAATAATGATGTGTCAATTTTCAACTTACATTGGCCACATACAACCATTCCAGTTGCTGCTAGTAACGACTTCCTTCGCGATGGGAGTGGGTATGTTGGTGCTGTCAGGTTGGTTCTACCTGGCCGACGTGGGTGCGTGGCTGCCGGCCTGGCTGCCAGTCCTCGCCATGTGTGTCTGCATCTTCGCAGACGCTGCGGGCTTCCAACCCATATCCTACATCATCATCACGGATCTGTTCACCTTCCAGGTAACACAAAACACATCACTAACACCCATGACCCGAGAACAAACATTTATCTGTCACATAAATATCTGCTGACCAGGGACCCCTCGCTTCGCAGGCAGGGTCACTGCCAACTAGGCTAGGTCGTCAGACTAGAAATAACGTAGAATTTTTTTGTGTATTTGCAGCTTCGAGGAACAGTCTCCGCATTCGCGAACATCTGCGCCAAACTGAGCAACTTCGTCCAAATGAAATGGTTCACTAAAATCTGCGAACTAATCAGCATTCATTGGAGTTTTCTCTTCTTTGCTGTTGTCTGCTTTTGCGCTTGTTTCTACACCGTTGTCGCTTTCCCTGAAACTAGGAATAAGTCTGTTGAAGAGATATACGCTAATCTATCGAAGAAGAAAGAACCAAAAGATGAACATACAAGATCTGTTCCATAGTCATTGGAATACTCTAGTCAAACAGTCTGGTTTCAGTGTAACATATAAAGATAGATTTAATGCAATCTAAAGGCTTTAGTACACATTGCGAGATATGAATCAATGTTTCTTTAGTACTTAAATGCTTTAAGCATTTTTGGCCTATCAAATGGCAAAGGAGTGTCAACTACGATCTTATACCCTTATGTAATGAATAACCAAAGTTACAGACTTTGTGTTCTAAAATTATCGAACTAAAAAATTGACGTGCACTCCAAATAAAGGATATACTGACGAAGTCCAATTGATAGTAATTTGCTATCTTTACCTCATGGACCATTTTAATGTTTTCTAAGTTTTCGAACCTCGTTTTAACCGACCTCAAAAAAAGGAGGTTATCAATTCTTATGTAATTGTGTAGGCAAGTCTGCTATTAAGTAGATAAATATACTTACTGGTTTTATGATACGACTCGACTTACAAAAATTAACAAATATTTTCAATAACAATTATTTGTAGTATCTAATTGGCTACTTTACGTATAATATTGTTAGCAATGTTTGCCTGGGAAAATAGATTTAGAAATAAACCAGTATTTACGATCGGAACTAAGTTAATTAACTAACTTTTGCCAGTCTTCTAATTAGTACTTTGTCGTCATACATAATGTACCTATAACTTCTTAATGATTTTTTTCACTTCTTTATTAATTGAAACCTTAAATAAACTGAAATAGTTAGCTTATTAATCGAGACATTCATTTTGTTTCTCGCAATGTTAGGTACCTTAAGATACAAGTACCTACCGCCTTTATGCTATTATTATTTAATTGTAATGTAAAAAATCTTCGATGTATTAGCGTAACTATAGGCGTAGCGAAGTTAGCAATTAAGTGCAAAAATAAGTTACTATTTTATAAAAATAGTAAATTAATTAAATGCTGCTTAAATAGGTAGATTGAAAAATTAAGTAAAAATTGACATTGATGGCCTAATTAAGTTAAAATTTTAACGCTGTCGTGCACTATTTATTGTTGTTTAGGTCTAGTTTTAAATATTAATGTTATTAATTATTTTCTGTGAATTAATAATGTAAATAAGTTATTGTCAATCTAAGTCGACAAAATAAAAAATGTTCATCGTAATAATTTGTCGCTTGGGGTAAAACAGTTCATTACTGTAAACGGAAAAATGGTGTAATTTAGGTAATTACCGCAGTGTTTTCAGATGTGTCCGTTTAATAATAGCGTTTTACTTAATTACAGTTTAACTAATTATAGTACTTATTTATTTAGAGCTATATTACATATTTCCTTGTAATTTGTTACGGAAAAAAAAGTTTTTATTTAAAAAGTTTTCTCGGTTAGCTAAACCGAAATTTAAATCAAGTTGAATCGACTTAAGTAAAAGTCAAATTGAGTGAAAGTCAAACTTTAAGTCTTTAAGTTTTACTGAGATAAATGAAGATGAAGTCAATTCAAATTGAAACCGATTCGATTAGAAAAAAAATAATATAATGTAGGGCGACCTAACATATGAGGTAGTAAAGCAAAATATTATGAACCAGACAGAATTACGTTTTATAAACTCTAGTTTAACATGTCTCATCAAAGTAGGACTCAAAATTAATAATAAGTTTTATTTAGTTTTGGGTTTCAAAATTTTCATAAAATCTCATGTTGAATGAAACTAAGATACTAAAGAAATTGTGATGATGAAATATGATTATTTGTTAAAAACACTGAATATAACAGCATTATAAATATTGTTTGATCAATAGGGTCATATAGGGCATACAATAGCTATATGAAATTGAACTGTATGAATTAATACATAGGGATTATAATTGTGTAGACTGGATGAACCAAATTATTGGTTATTTTGAATCTGTTCTAGTTGATGAAATTCTAGCTATATTTAATTTTGTAGATTAAGAAAAACACCCAATAAACTAGTTTGTTACAATCATTGGACAAAACTAGAATAGACTTACTTAGTTATGTTACTTTATTTATTTATTATGTTCGGAATGTAATGTTTAACTGTTACATTTTAATGTAACTTTAAAATTTGAATAATTATAATAATAAATCAGATATTATTAATGCTCTTTTAAATTTATTAATAAGTTAATTGTTAAGAGATCTGTATATACGGATATAATCTATAGATTTACCTACCTATTAAATTAATGAATTTACTTAGCTGAAGTTTTCTTTAAATAAAAACCAGGCTTTTCTATCTAGGCTTTAGGTATTATGCTTTACTTATTGGTTATTTTCGTAATGTCACATAATAAGTACGCGTACCTACGTTATTTATTTTATTATTTCACGCGTAACCAATAACACAATGGTGACATCTTTTGTGTTACAGATAATCATAGACATGCTTTCCTACATTTTAATGGTACTATGTCAATCAATATTAATAGAAAAATACGAATAATAATAATTAAGTGTACCACATCGCATTTCATTAATGTATCTCAAAAGGGGCCTCTAATTGGGCCTCTACATGTTGGACCTGAGTCCCCACGCAAGCTTTCCAAATAACAGGGTTCACTAACATCTTGGACCCATGAATTTAGTTGAGATAATAAAAATAATAAACATTTTTTTATTTTGTACAAATCGTTCGCGATATGCCACCAAACGCCTACACATTTTAGTCGATCAACAAAGCTTAAAAAGATATTTGCTCAGACAACCGGACTTCATAACAAGCTATGTATCAGTCAGTGTTGCCAGATTTTTAAGTAGCAAGTAGGATTTTCAAAATGTATGAGTGAAAAATGAGGGATTCTTATGTCAAAATCGGGACATAGAAAAACAATATAGGTACGATCAGAAATTTAAAAAACATTTACACTACCTCACTAGGTTTGCGTACTGGGATTTTTTGTTTTTATTTTTATGATTACTTAGTCCGAGTTTAAGTTACTTTCACGTAACGTTTACTCGTTATGTCACATTAGAATTAAGATCAAGTTTCTGAATGAAATAAAAACAAAAAAAAAATCAAAGCTAAAATAGTTTTATAATCCCCAAAAATGCGGGACAAATTTTGTCGTGGGACATTCACTTTTTCATTAAATAAACGGGACGTCCTGCCCAAAACGGGACGTCTGGCAACGGTAGTATCGGCACAAAATAAATATTAGGTGTTACATTACCATGTAATATTAGCAAGTGTAGGTGGAGCTAACATATTTGCAACGTGGGAAGCTACAGGTAGGTATTTGGCATTAGTAATTATTTGCCTCAAAATCTAAAGATCTTATAAATTGCGTTGCTATAAACACGTATGTTTATGTACTTCAGAAATCTTTATAGTATTTGTGAAATGTGTTCTGCGTTGAATTTAATACTGACACGTTTAGAAAATGTTTTATGGTATTTGTAATTCGAGCAGAATTTTTACGATTTGCTAAATACGAATCATTGAAGTGCAAATCGACGTTGACACCTTTAAGCTTTAAAAGAAGCGCTGTTTATACTGCAAAGATTTGAGTGTGAGTGAAGCGAGAAGAAAATATATTATTATATTGCCTATGAAGAAAATATATGTATATTGCCTATGACACTACCCCAATAGAGACGAATCCAATGACATCTTACATGTTAAAATCCGTAAATAATATAAAGCTGAAGAGTTTGTTTTTTTGAACGCGCTAATCTCAGGAACTACTGGACCGATTTATAAATTGTTTTAGAGTAAGACAGTCCATTTATCGAGGAAGGCTATAGGCTCTATAACATCACGCTAAGATGAATAGGAGAGGAGCAATAAATTTTTTTGCGAAAACGGGAAAATTACGTGGGCGTACATAATTATATACATACATACAGGACCTACGCTAGATAAATATTATCCGCCTGGCACAGTCAACTAAAAATCATACAGTCATACAAACAAACAGGTACGCCGTGACAGGGTTTGGGACAACCCGTTTGACGTCTTAACCCCATCGTTACCAGGCAAGAAACACCTTGTGAGACATAATTTTCATAAAATTTGGTTTACGATGCGGAAAACCGCAGTGTTTCACAATAATTACGGTCAAAATGTAGTGATTGTTGTGGTAAAACACTACGATTCATGAAAAAGGTGAGTAACTGACTAGGTGAGCTTACATTACACTTTATTCAGTGTTTCAGTCTACATGGGTGCCTATATAGATACTGATACTGATACCGATACGGATACCGATACTGATACCAATACTAATATCGATACCCAGAACTTTGCTACACTTAAGCGTCGTATTCGGTTGACAATCTTCATCAGGCGCTCAAACACGAAACATACAAACGATCCCAAGGGATTATAAAATCGGGCCAAAATATTGTATACCTGTGATATATCTCCCTTCGATAAAAACGACTCTTAATTCGCTTGCGGGAAAAGTGGGGATGAATTTTTTTTCGTGAGTATCCCATGTATTTTGGTTTAGGGATTGGTAGATTTATTACACTCTAACGTCACTTCCATTCCGACTAAATAGCTTGCAACAACAGAACTATACAATAAAAAAAATATGTATTTTAGAGAGACCGAGTATGGTTGAGGACCAGAATTGGATCCTTAAGGTGATGCTGATGTCAAAATACTTCCAGAGATCAACGAAACTTTAACAGACAAAATATGCGACAGTACAATGTCTTTCCTGTCGTGTTTAATTCTACTTATATTATTTCACAATTATTACAAAAATAATTCTTAACAATAATGAGCAGTGCCTATTATTTGCTAAGAGCCCGCTAAGCGCAAGAGTGCATTGACGTACAATCCACGACACTTTTTGTTTGTTTACATTTCTTTTTATAAAGTGCGTTAATGACACAAAACGCGTTTAGTGAATGGCCTGCGTCCGTTGCGTGCGCACGCGTCTCTTAGCCAAGTTATCAATACGTTCGATGTTCGATATTTAAATTTAAATTAGAAAACAATAACGGATTTTGAAAGTTTAAAATTAAGTTTATCGGGAATATACTGTTTTGAGCTCATATTAAATAAAATAAAACTTGAGTGTTTGAACGAGTAATTTGGTGAATTGTGTTGTGTAATTTTTTTCTCTGGAACTAGTTACAAAAAGTGTTGTAATTTGTAAGAATGTAAGTATAAAAACCTTTTATATTGATTTTTGATTGCCTACCCTCACTTTGGATGTTAGGTACTAAGATATTTATAGAAAGTTCGATATGCAGCCTTTTCTTTTAATGAAATTTTATTTGTGAAGGAACTTTAGCATCTAGAACTAGGTACCTAAATAATTATAAAATGCTTATTTTACTAGGTAAAACGTGGTAAAAACTATTTTATTTTTCTTTATAATTCAAGTAAAAGTGGGTAGATCTGACAATTTATTGTCATTCAATTTATTTTTAAACTTGAATTCATATTAAATGTGTGTCATAAAAAAAAAACAAATAAAAATCTTAAGTCCTTCTAGTAATCATCTTAAAAACTCCTTAATTAGTGTTTTCTTAATACCAATCAATTTTGATGAAACGTTCATTAATAAGCATTTCTCTCATTTAACGATTTTAATTGGAATAGCTAGGACGGTATTTGCGTATTTGTCTTTACATTTTAAAGTGAATTGACGTCTAAAAAAGAACCTCAAAATGCAAGCCTTATCAAGAATATAATAATTACTCGTACAGTACCTAACTGTTAAAAACTTTAACCAGATATTTGCGATAATTTTAAAATGAGAAATTACTTACAAAACAAAAATACAACACCAAATGTGAAGGGTCTCATTGGAATGTCATGAAAAACTCGTCATTCGTACCCTAACCTTTTTTTATACCCGTTTTTACCTTTTTTTTCGTAATAGGTTGCCTATTGACTAACAAAATAATTAGTGAAATATGTCGTCTACGTTTATGTGGTCAGCAATGGATAGTAAACTTTTTAATAAGTACTTAAACTACGCCATAAATGTAACCATTATTTACGTATAGAGTACTTACGTCATTTTATGTTCGCGTTAAAATTTTTAGTGGAATGTTCCTTAAAAATCTAGCGTACAATAATTACTTAGTTAGGTACAATACAGGATTTTTTCCACTAGTATTGCAAAACGTCTTAATCACTGAATCAAGAATGAATTGAATTTATATAATGTAAATAATTTATTAATTGCTTTCATAATGGATAATTCCATGATTGCTAACTTTACCCTATAATGTACAGATTTTTTTGCGTTCAATTCCATTACAATATTAAATACCTGTACTGATTTTAATGAGTATAAAATCTTTTATGTATGACGACATAATACATAAATGAAATAAAATATTTGTAATAGACTATCTAATAAATAAATACATTAAATTTCGATAAATCTATTACGAAATAACTACTGATAAATATTACGAATTCAATCATTTTAAAATTTCAGTCAAGTTATGTAATGTACCTACTTAACTTACCTACTCGGAATAGTTTATAAATAATAAATCACCTTGACCTGAGACTATTCTCAGGGTTGGCTCCAGCCGAAGGAACTCCTCAATAGTGAACAGTACAGTAATAATTTTATGCGCTTTAGTGCACTTTTTTAGTGTGTTTTTAGTTTATTGGAAATCAAATTCTCTATGCTTAATAATAAAGTTCACATTATCATAATAACATAATAATATGCATACACCATTTGATCATCATAATTTTTACAAGTGACAAGACTACGGCTAAGTTTACGGATCCTACGAATAATTCCGCAATCTTCATAAACAAAAAACATCTCCGGCGATAATTCAGTTCTAATTGACAACACAAACATTGCTAAACCAAGCAACCATAGATTCGCAAAATAAAGATACGATTAAGCCACCGATTTCTATCAGGTTGCATGTTAACCAATTTCGTGTCACAATTAAACTCGCACTTTTGCGGTGAGGTCATTGTACTCATAATCGTCATAGACATAATGATGCATTCAAATCCAAAGTTAATTTTTGTGTGAACATTGTATTCGTCGTTGTTACTATTTTTGTGAGTACAATAATATTCTACGATTTTATTTATCTATCCGTCCTCCGGGTCTCACTTTTGCGTTATTGCCTGAAGGGGTTAAGAAAAAAGCAAAGAAAGTGGTCATCGTTGCTTATGTACACGTGCAACATCAGAGAAGTCGCCCATTCGCTTTTAAACCAAAGCCACTTTATGACGTCAAATCTTCAATTTTTTCGGTTGGCCCCATTTACATAATTACTAATCCCTAGTGAATGAACATGGTGGAATATGCCTGGTAGCCATGAGTAGACCCGTGTCCTATACCTGGCTTAATATAAGCCATATTATTATATTGTAGGTTAATAAGATTCGTGTACAATTATTTCCTGACCTTGAAACCAATGCAAATCGTAAGTCGGAAACCGCTAGCCTAATGGAATATTAAGTTCAGTTGACGTAACACCTCCCAAATAAAGAACAGTAGAAACAAATGTTCCGTACTCCTATCATAGGTACAGTCAGATTTATAATCATACGCGGTCTTTGCAGTTTTGTACGAACCCAATTAAGAAGATTTTTTCATATAAATTGACAGAAAATACAGCTTCAGTGTAGCTTTGCCAGACGTCCTGCTTTTGGCGGGACGTCCCGATTTTTTAAGGAAAAATTAGATGTCCCGCGCGGGACAGAATTTGTCCCGCATTTTCAGGATTTTAAAACTATTTTTGTCGTTTTTTTTAAGAAGATAGTCTTCACTGTAACTTAATCTAATAAATAAATAATTCATATTAAATAACATAATAAAATAAATAATTAATAGGGTAAGTCAGACTTAAAGTACGTGAACGTCGCTTGAAAAACTCAAACTAGTCATCATTAAAAGAAAAACAAAACACCAAATGCTATAGATTTTTGTAATATAATTTTTTTTTTGAAAACTTCTGATTTTATACTTTTTTTACTATGTCCCGTTTTTGACATGAGAGTCCCACTTTGTCGCTAAAAATATGAAAATCTCAACTTGGTATAAAAAAATTCTGGCAACGCTGCTTCAGTGATAACGTATAAATCTATGGTCAAAGATATTTTTAAAATGCAATGGTTACGAAAATTACCACCTATTAATCGTCTGAGCCTCCTACATACAAAGATTGCATCTATAAATGAATTTTAGTACCTACCTACCTTTCGGAGCTATTTGTATATTAGTCATTGCAGTGAACTGTAAGACCTAAGATTAATATTAATACTGAGAATGAGCTACAGATGTCTGATTGAGGGTTCAAGGATCTTTTTTAACCTAAAGTCGTGTCTTAATTGATGATATTTTTTAGAACGTTATAGAGGTGCAAAAAGGCGCAATTAATGTAATTCAATGGATTATGGATGTTATTGTATCAGTAATTTATTATTTAAAAGTTATTAATATGATAACGGTTTTTTTATAATATACATCAATATCAATAGTACTTAAAAAGGCACATTTTTTACGATACCTGTAAATTATTATATCCATTGAATGTAACGAACACCTGGAATCATCAATACACAACTGTTTGTCACATTTTTAAGCTGTTTGAATAATGAATTTAAATGTCTGTTCTCTGTCTGGTCGTGTTTTATCTATTTGTGTTTCATAGCATATGCATATTTTTAATGCTAGCTCCTTTTTTCTTTTTTACTGGCTTTACACAACCTACATACCTAAAATTTTTTTTAGCCTTTTTATATCTGAAGGCTGTTTTATTTCCGTAGAAAACAGGTTAAAGTGTACCGAAGCGAAGCGAGGGTGGGCCACTAGTTGTTATTTATTAGAAAGTTGCAATTTATCTCTCGAATCAGCAAGCCTCCGCATGTCTTTCAACTATTCAGTGAATCAGAGCAAGTGATTTTATTAGTTTGTTCATTTACGACGTTATCTCCGCATTCGTCATTTGTTGATCTACCCTCGACCTTATTATCTTTACTACGTTCAGGATTTATCCGCATTTATATGTTTTTTATCTGAAAATCATTAACTGTACATTTATTTACGACATGACAAGAATCCTAGCATTACATTATGTTGCAACAACATTACACTTTGTCGCATAATTTTGTGTGTATCTAATACTGAAATTCTTAGAAAATGCTGTATTGTTTCGATGCGTGTTTAACACTGAAATCTTAGAATAATTAAGACTGAAATCCTCGTAACCATTTGAACCCATTTGGATTATTTTTTTCTGTTTATTTGAGAGTCCACACATGGATGGTTTAGTTTAGATTTACTATTGAACTCGATAGGTCGCGAGATGTCATTGTTTTGAAGTAGAGTATCTTGGTTTCCAAGTTCCAAACTACTTCTTAGAGACAAGTAAAAAATGGACTTGGTTATAGAACGAAGTAGGTAGTACTTAGCAGAATTAATCTACAGATTGCAATACGAGTTTTAACATAAGTACCTACTTGGCCATAACTATAACTATACATCTACCATCAAAGGTGTTCAATGTCAGGTAGTGAATGGCGCGATGTTTGGTTTGTCTACTTATAATTACTTATATGTAGGTCGTTATGGTTGAACTGAATGGAACTACCGGATGCTTTAAATGCTTAAAAAATACCCTTTGATTAGATGAAATGAAGGGGCCCAAAAGGAATCTTTAGACAAATCATTATGAACCTACATAATATATGATTCAGACTTGTAATCGTACATAATATATGATAGGTATATGATTCAGACTTAAAATCGTAATTTATATCACGATTCACGTGCAATTCATATTACAAATTCTACTATTTGACAGCTGTGTATGGAGATTCATAAAATGGTTCACAAAATAGGATTTTAACTCAAATAGCAGAATCATAAAAAGTTAGCCCAGTAGTAACATTTTACAATTTATCTTAAAAGTTTTCTCGTGTTTTTGTGCAAAACTATCGAATATGCTCCAACAAAATTTTGCCAGGCATTTCAAAATAAGTCGAAATTCTTACATTTTAGTTACAATAATTATGTCGTCCTAATAAAAGCCTACTCAGATAAGTTAAATAGAGTATGTAAGTACTTAATTGGGTAATTATGCCATTTAATATAAACACCTTTATATAAACTGTCATATATCAACATTGATTTCGCGGTAAGATAAGAATTATATGTCATAATACTCATATAATTCACGCTATTGTATCCGCTATGTAATTGAAATTCGACCCTAACTATCTAACATATAGACGATTTTCGATCGTTCGACGTCAATCGTTTGCTTTGTGTATTCATAAAACGTATCACTATGTGAGCTTTGCATTAAAAAATTGCTTTAAAAAAAAAATAATGTAGGTATATGTAGCACATAATTTTTAAACAAAATTAAACATTGTGCACTTTTTTACTGTAAACCTTAAACAAGCTTTTGAAGTCATGCGAGCTTCCATTATTCTTGGAAATATAGCAGAACATTCAGAAGTATTCATATATTGTTAAATAGGTAATTATAAATATAGTTTTAACTTCGTAATTACTAAGTACTTACTATACATTTAAAATTTTAGTAATTTTTAAAAAAAATAAATTCTTTTTTTTTCAGAATCACCAAATCTCCGATCACCAAGAATGAGTGTCGTAGGCCTCTGATCCTCCGTAGAGACAGACCGGAAGTGACGCAGTATGCTTAATCTACTTCCGCTTCGATGGCTCGCGAGGATTCAAAATGGCGGAATCGCCAATCAGTTTTTTATGGCTTTAATGGGTGAGTTTACAAGGATCGCATATATAATTATGTGTTTAAAGTTCTATTATGTTAATTGTAAATATAACAGAAATCAGTAGGTAATGGAATTTACCATTTGCTTACTTCGGAATTTCGGGTATATTTCCGTCAATATCACGTTTTAAAATACATGTTTTGTTATAAAACTTTTTTGAAAACTGCAACTATGCTTTTGTTATCGAAATAAAACTATGGTAGTTATATAAATAATCTATTTACCGAAATAGAATTACTTTAAAAAACTTTTATTTCCGTTTCATAATAAATTGAGGTTCTCAGAAACAGCGAGGTTGCCAGTTCGTTACAAATTACATATTTTAGTTTAATTTCGATTTTAAATTAACTCCTACGTCACTAAACAATAATTTACATTATTTTTTACCTTTCCCCGTAGGTACAACAATTTACATAAATAGATCTCTGGGTTTTTCAAAGCTAGATATCAGATGTTATTTACAAGCTATCCGACTTCTCAGAAACTATTGTAATAATATATAATTATGGGTATGCTAATACACGAATATATAAGACATTAAGCTCTAAATTGCTTTTCAAATCACCAAAAAGATTTACGTATTAGAATAGGTACATACTAGATTTCAGTTGATCCTGCACAGCATTTCCCGCTTTTTTGGGATTTTAAAACTATTTTTTAATTTTTTTATTCGGTAGACAGTCCTCATTATAACGTAACCTAATTCAAGCACCTCACGAAAGAGTAAATCAAATTTGATGTACGCGAACGTAAACTCCACAAAAGAGTCCCGCATTTCGCTAAAAAAATTTGAAAATCCCAACTTGCTACAAAAAAATCTGTCAACGCTGATCCTGTACCTATCTGGGTACCACCGTAATTTCGGTACGATCTAGATCTAGAACCTAAAGGGCTTAAGAAATTTTAATAACTGGAATGTTATTAAATTCGTATCGAAATAAGAGTGACACAGGCTATCATTTTTTTAAACCTTCCAATATTTAAGAGTCGATAACTTTTTTAATACCAAAAATTTTTCAGCATTCGAGTTTTAGTCTTTATAATAGCGCTTATATTAATAATTATTAGATTCAACAATATAAATAGAGAACGTATAGAAAACAATTTCATTCGGAGTATCGTCAAGAAGCCAATTACCTCGCAGTAAGTTGTCGGGGAAACGTCGAGTGGGGAAATGCTACATGACCAGTTTTTTATTAACAGCATCGCGTCTAGTCTTTCTAGATTGTAGATTACACTTACAGAAATAACTACTTGAAATAGAAATACATAATCTATCTAGGAGAATCATTTAGTCTGGCATCGACTCATGCTACATAGATAAAAACTATTGAACGACTGGTGAAGCAGTGGCGACATATCTTTTCTTAGAGGTTCCTGATAATGTTACAGACGTTGCATAGGTACCTACCTTTTTTCGAAGAAGAAATCTTCCTTAAATACCTGGTAGCCTACCCCTTAAAATATCCCGTGTAAACAAAACGGTGTCATCCCTGCATGCTCTGTGACTCGGAAGTATTTTTTTTTAGATTAGTCAGTGCTATGCTTGTCTTAGAAATCCTAATTGAAATATCTGAAATAGAATATTCAATCGCAAATCGTAACCAAATGTGACTTAAAAGATAAAATTTTAAAAGTTAAAAAACTTAAAGGATAACATCTTTATTTTGGCAGGGTTTTTATATACTAATGTATTACGTAATATTACTACTTACGTAATATTTACTGGATTAAGGATGGATGTCAATTTAATCCTTTGTACTCTTGCAATTAAAGGTTAGACGGATGCATAATTGGATACTTTGAACTATTATGTTGACACAAATGAATAATCAAAATAATTTTCTTGTAGCTCCATTCTTGCATATAGTTATAGGTCAATCATACCTGTCACATAATATATCACGCAAATACAGTGAAATGACATGTGCAGTTATGTAGAAATTAGCCTCATTATATTAGATAGGAGGATAATACATTCTATAACAGGTTTTAAGAGTCCATAAAAGCGAGACGGGGAAACTATAAATCGCTTACTAATATCTTACACGCCAAGTCAGTTCTCATTCAGTTATAATCCAATACAGGTTTCTATAAAAGTTATGTAATATGTAGACGAAAAATAAGGCCCCTTTACATTCCTGCTGCTACAGATTGGCTCAGACTTAATAAAATTAATCTAAATAATACATAAATGAAATAGTTACAAATTACTAAAAATTATTAAACATAATTATGCATATGAAATAGAAAATGTTATCTATTGAAAAAGATAATTATATTCAGTCTTAAAAATCTCCCCATTTGCTGCCGTACTAAAATGACGAAGGGGGAAATAGGAAACACATCGATTAATTGTTGTCATTGACTAAACCAAATTTTAAAAATACCCCTGTATTAGGTACTAAACTTCTAAATGTGTCGTGGATCGTAACATATTAGGACCCCGGTCCTTTGAATTTGAATTAAATTACAATTTGAAATTATTGAATAAATCGCTTGAAGTGTAACCTGCGTCTAAATAGAAAGGTAGGAAATGTAGCATCGTCTTTCTGCCTACCTTAGATGTTTATAAATACAAGAGTTACTAGAAACGAATGTATGTACGTATCACCGACCGGTTCCGATGAGGTTACGAGAAATATTTCGCGTACGGGACCGGACTTGAAAATAAATTAAATAAAAATACCAATTACCTCGTCATTCATGTTGGCTACTTAATTAATTATCATATTTTTTGTGATTGCTGAACAAGATAGTTTATTATTACCTAATTAATTATATTGTTTTGATCAAAACAACTATTAAATTTTGTTTGTGTTCCGTTTATTAGTAATTTTGTAATAGGGAAAAAGGAATAAAAATCAGACTTCGTTTAGGGAAAAAACTGATTTTTTTGAATACCTACATAATTTTAAAACAGCAGTTAATTATACTAGGTCCAGCTTGCCAGATTTTTTATATAGCAAGTCGGTTTTTTTTTTAATTTAGCGAAAAATGCGGGACTCTTATGTCGAAAGTGGTACCTACACAGTAAGAAAGTATAAAATAAGAAGTTTTGGAAAACATTTACACCCTACCGTAGTTTTCAGCACTTGATTTTTTAGTTTTCCTCTAATGATTAGGTACTAGTTCGAGTTTTTCAACTGATTTACAAAATTACAAAGAAAACTGTCTAATTAATAAAAGAAAAAAAACAATCAAATTCAAAAATAGTTTAAAAATCCCAAAAAAGCGGGACAAATAATGTCCACTAATGTCCCGGCACACCTAAATTTTCATTAAAAAAATCGTCTAGCAATGCTGACTAGGTCCTACATTATCCACAAAATAAGCAGACATACACACAAAAATAAATGAATTATTTTCCATTTATAAGAACTAAAAGTCAACGTTTAGATGCCATCAAAAATTATAGATAGATACTTTACAAGTGCGAAAATATAAGCAAAATCTCTCAGGTACCTTTTTACTTACTTTTACCTCAAAAGAAGGTAAATCAAAATCCTACTTCCTTTAGTACCTACCTTCATGAGGCCTGTCAAATTTTGAATAAAAATAAATTAATAACTCGATTATGTTTAAAAATTTATTGGAGCTTGCAATAAATCAGGAAGTTTTGGTGACGTGAGCCAGCGGTGATCAAGCTAGAAGGTTATCTTAAGGCCATTATAGTTAGTCATGACTCCACATACTTAGATTGAATACTTATGAGTTAGTCTACTGTTGCCCAATATTTTTAAGACTTCGGAGTAGTTAAAACCACCTTAAATCTGTTTTTATTCTCAAATTATTGCATTGTCATAAAAATGGAACTTTTTGCATACAGAAGACAATGCAATAATTTGAAGAAAAAAATTATAAAAATATTTTTTTTTGTTTGTATTTTCACAAAAGCGTGTTTTTTATTTATTTAAATTGTTATTTCAAATAGAGTCCGTTTTTATACAAATGTTCGAATTTATGCAATCGGGTACTCGGACCGAATAAACAGTGTACACCTCAATCGAATACTAAGTAACATTAACGACTTTCTCTTGTAATGAATTCCTTAACATTCTCAAAATTAAAAGTGAAATTGTGACTTTCGACTTTACAAAGAATTGGCGGCATCGTACAGCATTTCTAATTTTCTTCAGCTTTATCATAATAAATATTAAAAATCAAGTATGTACTTTGATAATTAACATCGCGAGGAAACCCGTACTTGTATTCCTTTGAATTCTGCTTAGTTATAAATTGGCGTGAAATTTCTGCCAAAATAAACACCTAAAAAGTATTGCCATCTGTGCCACGCGACATCTGATAACACTACCACAAGATGTGAAAGTTCATTGGAATCATAAACATAGTATCATTATTAATCACGCAAAAATTCCCCGTAGCCCCCATACCTGTAGGTACCTACCACAGTGCAGTGACTTGCAGTAGTCAAAGCCTTTCACATCGGAAATTCGATCACACTCATTTTAAACCACGATAATTTGAATAAACATTTTTCTTTCTTTCTTTAACGTTATTCTTTTATTTCTTTTTTTAACTTCAACTGTCTGTCAGTGGAGCCTTCCGTCTAGTACGCATGTGTAGTAGGTAATTTGTTATTTTTTGAATTTTTATAATCATAAATATTTAGGTCTTTGCTCTTATCCATGTCAAATTGAAGTAAGTCAAATCTCAAAGTCGTAAGAGTTAGCTTAACCCATATAAAGGGGTTCACAGTGTACCCCATGAGGTATTAATTTATACGCATCTACATTACCATTTTTTTTTTCAAAAGGCTTATTAAGATGAATACAGTAATATCTGCCTAAATGTATACCAGTTTGTCGGCAGCTGTTAGCGAATTCCTCGAGAATCGTTAGGCTGTGTCCACCTAAGTCAGTATTTTATCATTTCTCAGAAGAGATTGACTCGGCAAATGAAACGGGATAAAACGAGTGGATGAGTCATGCAATATCCAGTAACCACTGCCTCTCGAAACGGGTTTCCGTCCTGCGTTCGATTTACGATAACCTTTCCGTTAAGATAAAGTTTCATAATTATAATTATTAAATGGATATTTGGTTGTTTTGCTGAGTTTTTATCTAAATGAAGAAACCCAAGAACATTTTTGGCAAAATCATGCTTTTCCCTGCACGAAAAAAAAACTTTTATGTTTCGCAAATTCGGAGCTAATATAGTTTTGCCATGTCTGTCTGTCTAGTCCGTAGGAATTGCAATAAACAATTTTACTAACGTAAAAAATATTCGGATGTATTAATGACATTTTGCATGCATTACATAACAGAGAACACTTATATTATTAAGGAACTTTTTTTTTTATTCATTCCATTTCATTTTAATAAGCAGTGCCTGAAATAAACGAGCAGTAGTATTTCAGGCACGTACACATTATGTATCCGAAAAGTACGGCATACTTATAGCAACCTACATACCTAATATAGATAATTATAAATAACGAAACGTAGTGTCTGCCACAACTATTAAAATGTAAACAATCTCAAATCCGTCCTTGTGGCTACTTGATCCGTCCAGTCGGAATAATTACTGATAAATGGCAATAACAGTCGAACTGACTGCGGTCGGTTTCCACCAGCTTTTACGGATATCCATCGCAGTATCCGTCAATCGGTGGGAACGTTGATAAACAAAGGTACCTACTTACTTACAGTTAGGAGTGGAGAAAGTGTCCACACCATATTGTAATTTTAGAAAAAAAAAAATTACAACATAATTGTTGTTAGAAAAAAAAAACATTTTATTTAAGTAAGTACTTAATTTTTTTTCTGAGACCAAAGAATATATAAATTAGACCCAGTCTTCAGAACAAAAAAGTGAGGTAAATTTATTTCTTTTTTTATGATCTGCCGAGAAATGTACCGGAAAACGTTATCATTTGTTATTAACGTTATGTTTTTATATATTTTTTGGTCTGTTTTTTTATAAAACAGCCTGACAATCTAATACTAGAATTTCTTATAACGCGGGTGCCATAAATAAATAAAATGACACACCCAGGGCCCAGGCTTTAAACAATAATCTAAACACAATTAGAATCGAACCTAGAACCCTTTGAACAGCGGTTCGACATGGCAATCATTGCACCATACGTCTCGTTGTATTTTCGATAACTATAGTTTCTTACACTATAACTGATAAGGAAATTAAAGACACAATTAAAGCGACAACTTACATCATCTTAAGTAATTCGTTCAAACATTGTGCAAAATGATAAAATTTTTAAGTGAAGCCGCGGTCTTGGTAGTTGACAGTTTGAGCAGAAGGTAAACAGTAGGGATTTGGGTAAATATTTGATGAGTTCAGATTAGTTTTAAAGTATGTTGTCAATCATGCGCGAGAAAAATAAAATTTAGGTTTTCTTATGACGAACTTCGAGTAGGAAAATATACCTACTAACGATTAATAACAAGACTAACTTCTACTAACAGGACTAACTTCCGTGGACCCCACACTAATTAATTAACAACAACTAATATTCTCATTAACATCTATTACTAACAGGACCTAATAACCAACTAACAGTCCCGCCTTAGTCCTGCTCGAAGTTTGTTACTATGTCCATGGGCGGCAGGGGTTGGTGCCACTGTCAGTTCGTTTGCTATCTTAAAACCATAAAAAAAATGCTAAGTTTTGTAAGAAAGAAAAATTGAGGAGTGTAGGTATTAAAAATAGCCTATGTCACTTTTACAACAAGACGAATTCAATAACACCTCGATTATTAAAATCCATCTAGCCGTTTATAGCCGTAACCGTAAGCGTAGCCGTAGCTAGCCGGCTATAGAGCGTACCAAAGTAACGATACATAATACACTCGAAAAACATTACCCTCCTTTAAGCGCAGTCGGATAAAAAATCCATACTGTTATCAAAATACACTTATTAACTACAAAACAACAAAATTACATCGCAATTAGCGTCTACGTTTAAATATAAAATTAACATTCTAGTAACAGGAGTCGGTAGCCTATTAAATCAACTAACAATAATGCCTCTTGTTGTATCTCAGATGTACAGACAAACAGTTTGCGGTCCTCATTAGTATTTGGTTATCAACCTTTTGAAATTCTGCGAAGTACCCATCTTGAATTAGTAACTCCAACCGAACTAGTCAATAGAAAATATTCCATCATTTTGTTGATTTCAATACAAGTTGTGTTACATTTTGATACACATTTTATATGCATTATATTTATATTATTTATCTTTTTATATATATAAAATGCGACCAGCTAACTGTAAACTAATAAATATGGATTGAACTTAATACAAATTATTCACTATTTTGTGTACAGCTGTGCAAATATTATTCACTGTAAGTAAATAAATACGTTATACATCGGCACTTCATTATAAAAATATATTGGTAGTTTTAATAATTACTCATAACATACTCATTTGAGCTATTTAAATAAACCTACGTATAATAAATATCTTCTTTACAACTATGTTTATAAACTTATTGCATACTCTTGAGTAAAATTCATCGTAAACGACTAAATCGAAAATGATTCCAAATAATTTATAATATTACCTATACATATACCTAAAGTCAACATAGCATTTTTTATAGTAAGACAGTTGGAGTTAAAAATTGGAGAACTACTTCTGCTGGACCGACTAGTTTTAAATGTGTAATAAGTTTTATAAATGAGTTATGGTCAAATTTCGACCGCAAAACTCGTCTTCAAGTCCTTAATAAATAGGTCGAAATTTAACCACACAAAAGGTTCTCTAGAAATATAAAAAAAACTTTATTGAACTTAAGAAATGTTAGAAAAACAACAATCATTGTTCGCAGTAACCATCCCAGTGTTAAACTTCGGAATGCTGATGGGTTGGCAGTCTCCCATGACGCCGATATTGCAGGGTAAAGACAGTCCCTCGACAGCTCCCATCACTGATGAGACCATATCCTGGATGGCGTCAATCACCTTTCTGCCGCCTATATTCTGTGGATTCCTCGTTGGAGACCTGGCCGACCGATGGGGCCGGAAGATCGCCACTTTACTTACCTCTTTGATGTTGGTCGTAAGTTGCCATGTTTACCTTTTAACGCAAAAATAATTGACATTGTATTCAGTGTTCTTATACGAATAGCAGTAGATTTTTTTTTATTTATTTACATTTTTGGTATTCTGATAATATTATAGGAGTACGTAATTATTTATTGAGCTTCTTTTTACCCCATTATTTAGCACACTTACTCAAAGCAAACGGCTCAACGGATTGTAATTTAAGAGGTGTCTTCATCTTCATTGATATGACATTAAGCTATATTATTATTTTTTATTTCTTCTTCAACCTTCCCTTTTTATGAATCAGATGTTTTTTTTGTTTCCCTATTATCAACTACTACTTACTTAAATTTTATCTATTCTTTAGCTCTCAAACTAAGGTAAATGCGTTATAAAAAGCTCTTATAACTTTGTTAGAGTACTGAACAACTAGACTATTAACAGAATTAATTCTCATATCTGGGGCGGCCACGGCGACCGGTCTGACGATTCAATTTAACTCATCGATACATCGGAACACAGTTACTCATGGATTACGATAGATTAACTTTTAAAATACTGGCCTAGTTTTAGTTAGAATACTATTGGTTTTAACGCATTACTGGTCTATTGCTGGCTTTTTACGTGATTTCTACGTTTTGAAGGATATATCAGTCTAATATAGTTCAGTCACACGATGGAGACAAATCCAATGATAATATTTCCTTCCTAATAGTCTAGTGGAAATTCGAATATTTTTGTTCGGAAATTCCACAAGGTAGATGTAGCTGTATAGTGAACGTAGATTATTAAACAGGTACGTACATACCTGCCTACATAGTTATGTCGCAAAAACATGTGGTTCCACCTTAAATTCTAAGTTTGTTGCTCAGTACCTCCGTATAATTATAATGTATCTACAGACATACCTAATCACAACGTAATTTGTCGTAGATGTAATGCAATACATGACATGATATAACATAACAGTGACGTGCGTATAAGATGAAAAATGTTTGTTATGTGATGAAGTATAATAACTAAGGACCTAAGTCCATGATAGCTATTAATAATACTTAATTCAATAATATAAAATAGTCAGTCTTCCCTATTTTAATCTGTTATTTACGTTTATTAAATAGTAATTATAATAAGTAAAAATACAAACTAACGCAGCTGGATAAATAAATAGCTGCACTTGGAAATTTTCCTAGCTATTTTGACCCACTTTTGTAGATTTTAGAATCTATAACTTCTATTAGTGATTAGAAAATTAAATTAATCTTCGTATAAAGTTTCCATATTACCTTTATGTTACTCACAGGACTAACCTGTGCAAATACTCAAATAGTACTAATTTTACGTGGTCCCCACACTAAAGAATTAACGATAACTAATATTCTCACTATTATCTATTACTAACAGGACCTAATAACCAACTAACAGTCTCCCCTTAGTCCTGCTCGAAATTTGTTAAGATGTCCATGGGCGGCAGGGGTTGGTGGCACTGTCAGCTCGTTTGCTATCTTAAAACCATAACAAAAGGTTTCTGTGTTCCTCAGATCAGCTGGGCCATAACGGTGTTCTCTCTGGAGCCCTGGGCCCTCATTACCTCGAGGGCTGTGGCAGGATTGGCCTGTGCAGGATGCTACGTCGTCACTCCTCTATATTTAAAGGAAGTGAGTACCTAACTTAACCTAGCGTTAGCGTTAACACGACTTCTAGACAAATGCCCTTTTCTGTTGTCACGCCAAATGCTTCAATAAAATTCTGACAGCTATTAAGGGTCCCTTGAAGTCGGAATCGATCTCGTGTGCGTTTATAGAGAAGTCTAAGA
>LGAG01000411.1:240641-260234 GCA_001278395.1 Lerema accius
ATATCATCAGACAACATACGTGGCGCGCTCGGGTCTCTCTTCATCCTCTCTCAGAACCTGGGTTACCTGGTGGTCTACGTGGCTGGAGACATGCTGTCATTCACCACAGTATTGTGGATCTGTACTGCCGTCCCTGTGGTCCACTTGCTAGCCTTTCTCGCCATGCCTGAAACCCCTGTGTTCCTCATCAAACAGGGAAAAGCACAAGTAAGTCTTACAGTAAATCACAACGTAGATATAGTTATATTATTCTTAACAAAAAAAAAACCGATTTCAAAAGTAAACTAAAAAGTAAAAAATTAATTTGTTTATGATAAATCCAAATTATTCCGTGGCTATTTAGTGATTATGACACATCAACAGGGCCGTTCGACAGCCCTTAAAAACACGACGTTTTGGTCAATATCTGGAAATCTACCAAAGCGATTTTGATAAAATTAAAATGAGACCAATGGGAAAGTATCAGCTTTCAAACAAAAAAAGAATTATCAAAATCGGTCCACCCAGTAAAAAGTTCTGAGGTAATATACATTTAAAAAAAATACGGTCGAATGACAGCTTCTTCCTTTTTATTGAAGTCGGCTAAAAATGCGACTTCTTGGAATATATGTAAGTCTGTTATTGACACCCACACCTCCATCTAATTGTTATGTAATTTCAGAATATACTACAGATATAATTACAGAATAACTTTAGATACATAGATGATTATCATTAAGGCAGGTACCTACCGTATAAATGCACAGTCATGTTACTGTTTTAATTACTTAGTTTTAATATTAATACCATAATTAGTGTGTACTAGAATTCTCTTTTGTTTTATTGACGTAATTACAACAGTTAAATTAATACAATATCTCAGCTTGATCATGTTTTAGAATGTAAAATGCGTATAATTCAAATAACTACATAATTAATCATCTGATATTATAAGTATCTATAATAAACTGCACTTTTTTTCAAATCAAGCAAATAAATATTCCACTCACAGTCGCACGTCAGAGAAATTAAGTATTGCTTAATCTTTTTAAAAGACACTACGTGATGTTCCTAGATCCGTCTGTTAGCATAATTGTCTATATAAGAGACGTCTCTTGATCTGTTTGTTTGTTCTTTGGCTAATTACGTGAATTTTATTTCCAGGAAGCAAGGCTAGCTTTAGCGTGGCTTCGAAACACATCCACAGATGATAAACGACTTGAGGAAGAGATACAGATAATGGAAAGAGAGGAAGAATATGCTAATTCCGTCCAAAAAGCTTCCTGGAGATCAATAGGTACGTAAATAAATTATTAGGCATAATTTTTTACTTGAAATTATTTTTTTATATGAACCGGTCGACGGTTAATTAGTTTTTTAAATTGATTAATTAAAAAAATACCTCTATTGGTTTACTTTTCACGTACGTTTTAGTTGATAAAGTATTATTTTTGGCGGGTAGTTCTTACTTATGAATGTAGTAGATAAAATCATTAAGATATCATGTTATGTTATAGAATATAACTACCAAAATTCGATTGAGTTTATTAGTAACGTTCCATTTTTTTCTTGACGTATTTTTACCTCCATTATTTCCAACAAGACACGTGATTTCCTTGTAGTTTTTCATTATGAAAAATATATATCTACTGCAATTCTTTGAGCGGTTTACTGATATTTTATCTTGAACATTGTGACCGCGAATCAAGCCCATTACCTGCTTTGTGGTTTATCAAAGTATTTAAATATCATCGTTGTAAACTAAGGTAAAGGTTTATAATTTTATAAGTCAAGGAATATACCAAGTATGCTATTCAGTTTTTAAATTATGCTTTAATGTTAATTTGTGAATTACCCAAAAGAATTATTCGACGATCCCTATGGCGCAATGGTTGCCACGCCGGATCATCTTTCAATAGGTCTTAGGTTAAATTTCAAGCGAGGTTACAAGTTTGAATGACGAATTGAAACTTGAGTTAACGAGCGCGGTTAAGAGTAGCGTTTAATATTTTTATTAACAAAATTACATTTAATTATTTTTAAATACTCCCAAACGTGCCTTAGATTAATTAAAGCTAACTCAATTCATAAATTATAAAACCTATTTTCACTCTCAATTATGTACCTATACCTAAAAATTTTCTTTCCCCCTTCTACTCCTTCATATCAAAGCACCTTTACGAAACGGGAGTAGATTCAAAAAAATTACGTGCATGATTCCTTATATAGATAAATGATTTTAATTATTTTTTAATTTCTTCACTTTTTCAGTGAAAGACAAAACGACATTCAAAGCTTTTCGGATATCCTTGAATGTGATGCTGTCACAAGAAACTTGCGGGTACTTGGTCGTACTGATGTACGCGAGCTCCATCTTTGAGCAAGCAGCGGAATCTATTAGTTTACACCTGAGCCCTAACAAACAAACGATTGTGGTCGGCGCCATACAACTTCTTGGCTCTATTGTTGCTAGTTGTATTGTTGAGAAGACTGGGAGAAAGGTAAGTTGCTCGTCAGAAAATATTGTTGTATTTAATTAAGAGTAAGATATTTTATACTAAGTACATTATATAAGCTCGGCGTGAAAACACTAAAAGTGTTCAATCGAGTTCTTTTTCTTTAAGAATGTGACGGCAAATGATTAGATACTGAAACGGAATATTTTTTCGGTTGTTTAGTAAGGAGGGGACATTTGTATAGTATAAAATATCATTGTGTTGAAGTATATTGTCGGTCATGAATGAAGAGATGGTAAATATAGGGGAGAGTGGGTAACAATGGATCCATTTTTTTCAAACCTTTGTAACTTGGTTCTTTTCATCCCAAACCTGTCAGTAGCTTTAAGAAATCGTAGGATATGTATCTCAGTTTGAAAGTAAACTAAAACTCGGTCTTGCAAAGCTTATTTATAAAGAAGAAAAATCAATAGTTAAATCGTAAAATACCGAATAATAAATGCGTATCTTCAGTTTCGAAATTTATATCTAACAAAAGTTTTAAATGGGGCCGAACGAAACGTTTAATTTTCTTCAAAACATGATTTAATGCAGAATCCAAATTCGATGAAACAGTCATGGAAAAACTATACCAATCATGGTCCTTGGCAAACCAATGTAAAAAACATCTATTAATTACGTGACAAAATTACTGTTATTTCTCAAACCGGGTTCCCTATCCGTTCAGGCCTATGCCATATTGCCATCATACCACTCAACAGTTACATTGCCATCAATATGAACTCCATTTCTGCTGCTTTTCTGACGTCACTTTTCTATCCGCAGTGGTTACTCGCCGGCACCTCCCTAGCCACTGGTCTATCAATGTTGGCACTAGGCTTGTGGTTCTACGTGACGTCA
Source organism: Lerema accius (assembly GCA_001278395.1). Classification (NCBI taxonomy): domain Eukaryota; kingdom Metazoa; phylum Arthropoda; class Insecta; order Lepidoptera; family Hesperiidae; genus Lerema; species Lerema accius. The sequence goes on from LGAG01000411.1 coordinate 243,977, forward strand.
CTGTCAGTGTGGTTGCCAGGCTGGCTGCCAGTACTGGCCATGTGTCTCTGTATCTTCGCAGACGCCGCCGGCTACCAGCCAGTGCCATACGTCATCACTTCCGAGCTATTCTCCTTTCAAGTGAGTATCTTTACAATTACCTAAATAAAATAAAAGTGTCTGTTTGTTACATTAAAATAGCCGCTTTTTACTTAATGCATACTTATGTATTCACGGTACACATACCGAAATAACATTTTTTTAATTTTTTGTGTCTGTCTGTTTGATCCGGCTAATCTCTGAAACGGCTGGACCGATTTTGACGGGACTTTCACTGGCGGATAGCTAATGGAGTAAGGAGTAACTTAGGCTACTTTTTACCTTTGTTTCGGCATAGGTTTACCGAAGCGAAGCGAGGACGGGTCCACTAGTATTTTATATAAAAACACAGTGACCTCCGCCTAAATGGCTGGACCAATTTCAATGAAAAAATGTCCGTCATATTAGAGGGCCGAGTATGGTTTCGAGTGTGACTGGACCAGGCAGTTGGTGCTGTTGTCGAATTACTTCAAGGGACCAACCAAACTAGATTTATTGAATCGCCGCCATAGCAAAAGTTGTCCGATATGATGAGCATTTTCTAGAAGTACTAACACAAAAATGGAAGAGTGGAAAGCTAAGTGATGAACCAAACTATAAGACAAAATATATCGTAGAACAACGTCTGCGCACTCTTTTAGTTGTTTATAGTTTTTGGCGATGAATGGACGTGTTATTGTTAGTGTAGATTATTTCAAAACAGTCTCCGTACAATGACAAGAGACATTTCGAGATGCGTATAATTCAATGTTGTTAGATGCCAAATGCCAAGCTTACTTTTACTGCCTGTATCAAATGCAAGATGCTTTAATTCTGTTATTTTTTTTTCTTTCAGCATCGAGGTATGGTGACGTCATTTGTCAGTAGCGTGGACGCGTTAAGCGACTTCCTCCAAACTAAAGCGTACGACCCACTTCTCAAGCTATTAGGCATCCACTGGGTCTTCATAATGTTCTCCATAGTATGCTTCCTCGGCACAGTGTACACTGTCCTTTATGTGCCGGAGACTAAAGACCGATCTGTGGAAGAGATTTACGCTCTTCTGAAAGATGGCAGAAAGAAAGAGAAGAGGAAAGTTAAAGATGTTGAAACTGGAAAGGAAATAAGCAGATTGTAGAATGTAGAAGAGGTTAGAAGAGTTGTAATGTTCTCATGCATGTATAAGAGATTTACGCGTCGCGCTTACATAAAAATTAAATTAATGTTTTTTTATCTTCAGTTGTTTGTGGCCAGTTTCGTTGACCATTTTTTTTACTATTGTCATGTCAACTTTCTCAGAAAAGGTAAATTGAAGTGTTTCTCTCTAAAAAACCCTATACACACTCATTGCCTAATTTTACTATTTATTATTAATTTAAAAGTAGCTTTTTTGAAATATTTCGTTTGTCATTGTTTATTTTATAATTTACGCAAAAATATATTTAAAATATGAATAATAATGAATCTTAATTTAACTGTGATAAAATTCAAATTACATTGCATATAGGTAATGTAGACATTGTGACGTTCTTCCTGATGCCGATTGTGATATTACGAATTATTATTGTCTAAATACTGGTATTATTAGATTAACGTAAGTGTACAATAAAATTTATATTTTGTCAATGTTTGTTTGTATTTTTACGTTTTTTGTAAACAAAATATCTGGGTCAGATATAATTCAAAATTGTTATAAAGATTTAGATCCTTTCTTTGCAAAAAAAATATTCCGTTTGAGATCATTATGCTTATGTAGGGCTACTATCGTAATATAGGTTTTTCCTTTGAAAAACTCAAAAAATCTTCCGAGGTACTACCATGATTTTGCAGAAAAGTTCGAGATTAGCGAAATTTTTGCCGAAAGAGAAAGACCATCCTTGACCATGCTTTTTAATGTAACATCTACATAAAATACCTAATTCAAAATATTGCAAGTAAATAAAATAAATAAAGCTATAAAAACAAAATGAAGCGATAACTGATTTCACAATTTTGCAATACTGTAACAACTAAGTATATAGTGGTGCAAGAATTTATTTATGTGAACACTGATTCTGAATGTTCGTAGTGTGACAATGTTGTACTTTTATCTTGTGATAACTTTTTATTCCTGTTTCATGGTAGTAACCTGTTTTAATGATTCTGTAGGTAAATATAATGGTTTGTTAAATGTTGACTATCTTGTTAATTAGATTGACGATTATCAATTAGGCTTAGGTTTTATGTTCGATTACCAACAAGGTGGAATTTGAATTTGAATAATGAATTTGTGTTGTCCATGTAGCCCATGAGACAGGGACACTTACTTAGCTAAAGTTATTGTTACTTTATTTTTTTCTATTACTTATGTTATACCAATAGAGTACCTAGGTACCTATACCCTATCAAGATTACCTCATACAGAACGATGTAATTGCGTTCACTGTGAATCGAAAACGGGCCTTAGAAAACCAAATTTATCTTAACTAAGTAACCAAAGATAGCCATATTAATTTTTTCATAATTCAAAACTTAAAAATCTTTCCCAAGTTAATTTCCGAATGAACATCGGAACGGAAGATGCATATGAAAAGGACGCCCGTCGCCGGCACGGCAAGAGTCATCTCCGTATCCGAAATGAGTTTCCGCACATCAAGAACTACCAACGGATACGCGGCGGGAACGTGTCGGATACTCGGAACTACCCATACATGGCCGCCATCATTATTAACGGCAGGCTGTGGTGCGCAGGCAGCATTGTTGATTATAATTGGGTGTTGACTGCAGCACACTGCTTAAATTAGTAAGTCCTTCAACTTGTAAAGAACCCTCTCAAATATCTAATTTATGAAAATCGCTTCAAAATTTTCAACACGCCTTTATCAAGTGAAATTAATAGAGCAATTCAAGAGGAATCTAATGACTCTACTTAATGAGTATAAATAGTAGTAAAAATATTAATTAAAAAGCCTTATATCGCCTTGTAAGGGCTTGGGAAGACAGACTTCTTAAGGCTAGGCATACACGGACCATGCTGGAAGATGTCGTCGCCGGCAGCTCGATGCGGTGTTTGATTCTGCTGCCATAATATGCTTGCAGCAGTTGGTTCATACAGTCGCGCACGACTGCTTCAAGCTGAATGCAGCAACTGCTTGACGTAGTCCGTCTACAGCTTTAGCTGCAGCGTTTGCTGCAAAAACGCTAATAAGAATGTCGCGGCTAGAAGCCTGACGCCGAAAAATTTTTGCTTACTTCATCTTCACGTTGATTTTAAGCACGTACTTAGATGTTCTATCCAACAGTGTACTCCATGTGTCTCCATTGAAGACGCTAGGCAAGTTCGTGAAGGTCCGTGTGGGTTCCCCCAGGGCCCACGAGGGAGGGTTCCTCATAGGAGTCGCGGGGGCCGTCAGACACCCCAAGTTTGAGGAGGAACCTGTGCCACATGCTGACGTCGCTTTGTTAAAACTTGAAGACAACCTTGGTAACTTTTCATACATTTTCCTTTCCTTTATTGGTTGTTTTGACAGTTTGCAGGTAATTCGGAACTTCTCTCGTCAGATGATGACTTGTCGAAAATAAATCTACCATGTACCTCCTAAGAACTGGCCCACACAGTTCTCAAAATGCTAGACTACCTTATTAATTTTGCATGTAGACCGTACTCTTATGAAACTTATTTTTCAGTATTCAACGACCATGTCAACTTGATAAGAATATACGATGGGGTGCAGGAACCGTTCTCTCAGAGCTTCATTGTAGTGTCTGGATGGGGTATGACAAAGGTATTATTTATTTCTTTTAAGTCTTAGAAAGGAATCTCCAAAAAAACAACATTGGTCTCTCTGCTCTTAAAATAAGGTAGACCATGTGGATTTTCTACCCTTTAAATCTCCATTAATAACTTAGGTTATGATATAGATACCTATGTCGGAAACAGCGTAGGTCTCTACCTACCTCTATGCCATAAACACCTTTATTTTTTCTGCAACAAAGACGAAAACTGCAAAGCTAACTGTTCCAGGGTGCCGAAACAGCATTTCGTGACCACACACCAGATTTACTGAGCGCGCGGTTAAAGGTTCGCACTCGCCATTACTGCATGGACGCCTATCAGCTGGTCAACGGTTTCCACTTCACTGAAGACTTCTTCTGTGCTTCCCTCAGGAATGGCAGTCGAGATGCTTGCTTGGTAAAATATTAGTTGTTTGAACTTGCTTCTTATTGTAAGCATTCATTTATGCCCTTTACATCCAGCACGACACGTCGTTCAAATATTACGTAACGCAATTTTTGAAGATTTTTGACATCCCTTCCCCCCCTGTAACGCACCATAACGTTTTTCTTTACCCCTCCTCTTCCCTAAAGGTTACGTAACACCCAAATGACCCTTATTACCTACAAAAGTCCAAACCATTGTCCCGACTTACGACAGTTATATTCCCTAGTTAATACTAACACAAATGTTACGTAACGTAACACGTTGTTCAATCCCCCTATGTAACGCATCATAAAATTTTACAAGACCCCTCTCCCCCAAAATTTTTACGTAATACTTAACCCCTATTACGTAATACTTACACAACACCTAAGAGTACCTAAAGCGATATAACTTAATAAACTGGGTACAGTTCGACGCTGGTGCTGCCGCCGTGCAACAGAACCGACTAATGGGAGTAATGAGCTTCGGTCCTGAGAGGTGCGGCCATGAATTCCAACCCGCCGTCTTCATTAAGGCATTCTACTTCAGGTAAACTAATTATTTCACCACCCTATCCTACTTCCTACTAATATAATAAATGTGAAAGTAAAGATGTTTAGATATTTGGATGTTTGTGCGTCCTTCACGCTCTAACCGTTGAACAGATTAAGCTGAAACTTGGCACAAAGATTGTTTGCATCCAGGAATAAACATAGGATTTTATCCCGATTATAAATTCCCTTGGGATAAATCCAATTTTTTTTTAAACTGCTCTTCCGCGGGCCGCGAGCGTAGTCTAGTTTACTATGACAGATAAGGCCAATTTTGTATGCCGTAAAAAGTTTGTCGTAAAGCTTTCTTTTGTAACTCTATCAATAGGTGCCAAAGATGAAATTGCTCATGTCTAAAAGGCCTATTTACGAAGACTGCCAAATGTAATATAGAATACATAACTACATACCTATTAAGTAGGTACTTATTAATTCAGTTAGAAACACTAGTTAGTATTTTTAAAGTTCTATATTAGTGGTAAAATCTTACTGTAAAACTCAAGTCAATGTATCCACTAATCCATAGTCTAGCTGTCGGCCATCGTTGTTAATCATCATTTATCCACAGGGACTTCGTAAAGCACACGATATCATCATACAAGACCACGGAAGAGTTGGTCGAAGCCATGAAGGAGATAGACCCGTCGTTCCGGCCGCCTGTACATGTCAAGAGTGAGGAAGGATTCGATGCGGACGACCCGCGAGCTTGGGACGAAGTCACGCATCCCGACGATAGACACGATTAAAACATAACCTATTATCTACGAGTACCTTACCTATTACTGACGTGTCCGGCGTCGACAGGACAGGAAAGGGGGGAAGTGGGAGGGGGGAGTCGCTCCCTAAACCAAACCTGCAAAAATATTTACTTAGTCAATTGTAAGGCCTCATTCACGCGAAGCGCGTGCGCGGTGACTTACGGTGAACCACGCTAATTCGGCCGATGTCAGATTTTGAGGGCGACATTTGGTGACATCGGCCAAATTAGCATGGTTCACCTTAAGTCACCGCGCCCACGCTTCGAGTAAATGAGCGCTAAAGCTGGCTTTCAGGGATCTTGATCCGCAATTTTCACAGTTGGGGAGAGCGGGGGTTGAAGATAGGTAATTTTTTGTTGAGGAAATATTCTCGTCGGCTCTACTTACCCCCGGCTCTTTTAACCCCGCTCTCCTCTACAGTCAATTCCGGATCAGTATTCATTGTCTTTTTTGTGTTACACTGTCATTATTGCCAAAATAAATGTAAGCTCAATAATAATAATTAAAAAAATTATGTTACCTAAATGAATGTTTAGTTTACCTACAGCTTTTATACCCCCAATTAAAAGAATAACTTTTTCCACACTGTATTTTATATATTGGCTGTTGTGTTTTTTCATGTCAGAATCTTGAGCTTTTCTATTTTCTAAAACCTCTGTACAAAACCCCAAGTCCATACGACTATAAGTATTACTTAAATAATTATTTAATAAATAAATACTCATATGCATATTTATTACTCATTTTATTACGTTACTACAGAGAATCATGCTCGTTACTGCTCAATACAGTCGGTTGCAAATCGGTTGCCATCCAAGTTTTTGGTACACTTAACGTAAACGACAATTAAAATATAATCATAGACTTACATGAAACGAAAGGGGACATCGGGCATAATGGGAACGCTTAGAGGCATGTCTAAAGCAAGATTTATATGAAAGAATACACATCAATTATAAGGATAGAGAAAATACAATACATTACATATATAAGTATTTTATAGTTAAACAAAGCTGAAAATTGACAATTCAATGTCTTAGTTCTACTGTAAAGAATAAATCTTAGTTTTAGAAGTCCTCAACAAAACCTAAATTAATAGAGAAATCTAAATTAAAACCTAGAAGCAGTTGCACGTGTTGACCTTAGGAACACAGAAAAAACAGAACACAATCTCAAAACTGTATTCAAATTATACAATACAATTAAGTCTTATAAGAAACACAGAAAAAACAGAACACAATCTCAAAACTGTATTCAAATTATACAATACAATTAAGTCTTATAATTATCGTTACATTACAATTATCACACAACTATTTAAACTTAATATTAAGATAAACGAATCGCCGCGATGTCCGCAGACGTGTCTTCAATTATAAATATTCTGATTAAGCCATCTGTATCCTATCCGAGGTGAATACATACAATACGAAAAATACACACTAATTATATGGGTTTCCTGTATTTCGTAGTCTTGAATATTTTATCAGAAATTTATAGACAGACCTAACTGAGGTATTAGGTTACAAATTCGAACTTTCTATCATAACAAACATTCTTATTTCAAATCGGAAAAACTAAGCCATATCGTCTTAATCGAAATTCCATTCGTCTTTTGTAGTGTATAATTACACAAAAACGTATTTTTTTTGCATCACTTAAACGCATATTTGACGCGATGGTTAGAAATCTAATGCCTTTATATTAAAAACTCATAAATAAAACACGCGAATGAACAAAATTATAAAAAAATCAAACCTTAAATACTTAGCAATCTTAATCAAAACGTATAGTCTGTATTCACCGTTAAAAAGTCGCTTGTTGGAATAAAACCGAAACTAACTTAATTAAAAATAAAAAAAAAGTAAAACATCCGACCAGCCGAAAACTAAGTTATAACTAAAAACAACGAGCAAACAAACATTGCTTCATTAACTTACAATCAATCTCTATAATACACTCTTCAATTACCTATAAAACTTTCATTCCATTTGGGGATTCCCCCTCCAATCTCAGTTCTCATATATTTAAAAGTTGGTACACCTTAAGCCATGTCCTATACTAGTATATACAGGACAACCAAAATTAAGTAAATAAAGTAAACATAAATTGATTTCATATTTCGTAGATTTTATTAGGTCAGGATCAGTGTGAATTATTGACTCAAACTTATAGAAACGATTTATTTTGAATCTCAGACCAATCTTACGCTTGAGCGATTGAATAAATATTCAAACTTCAGAAGATTTTATAATCCCACTGAAAAACAGTCATATCTCGGAATAATATATTTTTTTAAACATAATATATTCTTCTACCGATAACATAATACCAACTCGTCTCGAAAACAAAAAAAAATGTAACTTATGATTAATTTACCAAAAGGATTATCGTACAAGATCAAAATTTACACATAAAATGTTAATTTCAAGGACGATTAATTCTTGATACAATCCCTTCCATATTCAAAACACATTTATATAATGTAGTCATAGTCACTATATATGTTACTTTAGTAACTTTATAGATAACTATTCACCAAGGAATAATATACACCGAGAATTTTTCTCGAAAAAGTACGTACTCGAGTAGGACAGTTATTTCTTAACCTGAATTCAAAAGATATTTATCAAATCAAACGTATCAGTAGTTTGAACGATATCTAAGGACAAAATGGCAGTATTATGTATTAGTCATATATATGTATATATAATTTATTCCTTGAAGTTGCCTCGTATAATATTAATCATTGAAAAAAGATGTAATGCTAGACCATTTTATTGAAAGTATTAAAAAAGGTATTGAAATTTTAGCAAAAGATTTAATATACCTATTGTAGTATCGCGAGTAAGAAAGAAACAGAAAAAATGTAATGTGGAATAATATGTTTTTGTTTATAAAATACTCAAGTAATACAAAAATTTACGTTTTAAAAAATCAAGATTATTTACTAAGTAAAAACAAAAAAATAATAATCACGCAAAATCGTGATTCAAAGCCACAGAATTATTAATGAGTTACAATTTCTGTGTTTCGACACAGCCAACAAAAAAGCCCAAACCTATGTCCTATATGAGGGACAATACAATAAAATGTTGTTTATTTAATTTCATATTACATTTATTTAGTTGCGTTTTGAAAAATTAAAAGGAACTTCAAATATTAAAAGTATCTGTAATAATACAACGATATATATTTGCAGCCTGTTAAAAAAACAAATATACATGCCATAACAGCGAGTTTAAAATTCCTTTATCGAGATCATGGCATGTGGCAATATCCACAATCTAATAACCATATTGATACCGAAATCGTAACTCTCTGATAACTGTGATTAAAAAAAGTATTCCAGAAAATCAATTTTAAATCCTACTAAGTCATATCCATGATTTCAAAGTCAGACCCATAATATGATTCCGTTTAGACAAAGACTATGTAGTATTCAATAATTCAAGTACAGTCATTAGACTATTAAAATGATTTTAATTTAAAAATGACTGTAACATTATATACCAATGTTGTTACATTTATAAGATTCACAGTCCACACAGAGCAATGTTACACAGTATCTAATCGATACAACGTCTATATAAAATTTTGTAACAATATTCTGAGAAATGGTATACACACTCAGATCAAAAATCTATAGACTCACTCGTCAGACCAAAAAAGTTACGTAACTTTTTTTTTTAGGATAAGAAATACTTCATAAAGCACGATTTGCGGAGCACTGTACCGGGAAACGTTATCATTTATTTACGATAAGTGTTTCCGACCACGCTTTTTTGTTCTGAACAGTGAATCTATATAATTTTTGATCCGAGGATACACAGCACTCGATGAAATTTCAGTCCGTATAGTGTAATAATGTTACACAGTGTTCGATGCAAGTATTCCACATAATGTCCGTATAATGACGTCACACATAGTATGTCATAGTCCACACAGTTGTTACACATAGTGTGTTGTTCAGTCGGACACAGGTCTTTTAGCCTGCGGCTCGTATATGTCTGTTTCCGGTGGTTGCTCCAGCCCTGGTAACTGGATTTGAGTGTCTGAAGCTTCTGACGGCTGCAAGGGACATTTTAGGGTTAAATTTGTTAAAAAAACATACTATTATTAACCACTACATAATTTACAATGCGTCAATTTTTAATATAGATGCCTTGGTCATGTCAAATCCTGTCGTAACTTTTGGAAAGTTTTTTTTTTCTTTTAATAAACCCTCACAATAATAGGAGTCAATCAGTTGTGTGTGCTATGGACAACACAGAAACACTAAAATACACCCAGATCTAGAATTTCTGCCTTGCCGGGAATCGAACCCAGGACCCATTGCACAACAACGTTCTTGTGTGGTAACCATTGCGCCACACGAATAGAAAATATATGGCATGTGTTACATAAAACAGTAATCATTATTAATATTTTACAAATTCGCTTTGCATGTATATTAATGTTAACCCAAAAATTACTAAATTTTATGGGTTATAAAGTTGAAACTCAACGACAGAATAAGACAAGCCGACCCTCAAAGATTAAGACACAAAATAACAGCTTAGAATCAAACACCAAACTACGAAAAAAGCCCAACAGAAAAACAACTAATCACTCGGAAGCAAATAATAATTAAAAAACGAAATGTAAACACAAACGCGAATAGAAAGCGACTACTATGATCAAAGATTTAAATATTAAAAGAATATAATATCGCAATATTCACTGTGTAAATATTTACGTTATAAATATTCATTGTATAAAAATATTCACGATATAAATTTTGGAAACTAAGTTCATGGAATTTACCTTATAGTCGATACCTCCATGGGGGCGTCCAATGACAATCTTGCAACAATTAATTACTCATTACTAAACGGATTACTGTAGGAATTACTAGAATTATTGTCAAGACATTACTGTCCACTATTGTAAGAACAAAAAATTTAAACATTTTTTGAATATCTATGACAAAATCCAGCGTGTAGCGTGACCTCACTATGTTATTTGTAATGGTGTCAATATTGTGTCTAATATTTTTTTAATGCTACAATATAACCTTTTTTTTATAAATTCACAAAACTTTCCCTTCCAAAACATGGTACATAATTTTCCCAGCTTCCCACGCACGCAAGCCTCTTGCATGTGGTATTCTAATAAAATATTATCTTTGCCCCTATCAAGTACAAAAGTGTACAAAACAAGGTACAAACAATGTACAAACCGGGGTACTACAGCCGTTATATTTTGTACACAAAACGAGCTAGTCATTATCACGACTCTTGCTACCCCGACTTACGAGAATTCAGAGATACGTTATTTTCAAATCTCGTCGATTCTTCTTCTGCTGATTGATACGCATTTATTAACTTATCGATTATGGACTTACTACCTCCCCGCTATTGTTAAATTAATGTGTATATTTCGGACCTATCGCTCGAAATTATCAAGAACGCAAACGTTAAATTTATCTGAAACTCACGCGGCCGCCCATTTAGTCCCACGTGTACTATTATTCCCGATACAGCACAAGTAAAGCAAGTGGTACAACATGGTACAAAACGAGGCACCAATCATACAAGACGGTACAAACCGAGGTACGGAACCTACAAGACGGTACAAACCGAGGTACAAACGTACAAGAGTGGACAGCAAGGTGTGTTTACATTTCGCGGCCTAGCCTACAGCGCCCCCTAGCGACCTACCTCGACGTCGTTGGTGTGTGTCTCGCTGAACTCGTTCCGCGGCCGCTTGCGCGCGCGCGCCGCCGCCTCCATCGCGCCCGTGTTCTTCTTTGGTTGGAACTGAGGGAGATAACACGATTTGCTTATAAATAAGTTAATAATAAAAGTTTCGTAGTATGTAAACGTAATCGGATATGATGACTATGTCAAGAACAGATTGGAATCTTAACTGTCGTATCATTAATGAAAGTGTAATGCAGTCAAATAGTAGATATGACATTGATACGACAAGGTATTGTATGCATGAGCTAAAGCGGACGGCGCTTATGTGTGTGTCCACGTGAATTTTTTTTCTTAATCTCTTAATACTTCTCTCATCTTATTTTTCTCCCATATTACTTTCAACATTGTCTTTCACATAATTTCTATCTCATTCTGCGTCCTGTGTAAGTGCCTTGTGTCTGTCTGTCTGTCTCTCTATCTCTATCTCCTTACCTGTAGCTCGGGCGGCAGGAAGACGCGCGTGTTGGCGAAGTACTCCGGCTGCGGCGCGAAGTACATGGCGGGGATGCGCGCGTCGGCGGGGAACTCCCGCAGCTCAAAGCTAGTTGAGCGCGCCCATATCACTGCCATCGCGAGGTCGCACGTCGCCCACAGTTTCTATGATCAACGAATGAGTGAATGAATGAATGAAATTTTATTTCAATGAATACCTACAGCTAAAACGACTGTGTTACTAATACCAACTGCTATAGCGACGTCATTAATTTGTTGACCCGTATTGCAAATGATTGCCATGTCGAAATGACGTGATAAGGGTCCTAGGTTTGATTCCCAGCAAGGCAGAAGTTTTAACGATAAATTTTAATTTTTGTTTTTGGTTTACCCAAACCGCCTGTACCCATAGGCAATTCTGTGTTAGTCCTAGGTGTGTTTAACAATACATATACACAAAAGCGCATATTTTCGTAGCCTATGACACCCACAGAATCGTAGTATGAGACTACAAATGTACATCATTATATATTACAACAGTCTACGCAAGTAGCTCAAATATCTGTATACAATACAAAAATCATCTATATTAGTTAATAAAATCCTCTCCACTACACTAGAAGACACTTATCACTCGGTACTCACAAAGTTGAAAGCGTCATCTGTCTCGTTAAGTGCGTCCTTGTGCAGCTTCATCCGTTCCACGAGGTTCTTGTAGAAGCCGTAGCAGTAGAAGTCGTTACGAGTGATCAGCGGCTCCAGGATGAACCACAGGCATTGCTTCACCACCTAAAAACAGAATGGTCGTAACAGCCTTGTTAATAAACGTCTCATAATACGTTTTGGATGCACACTCCCGAATCATAATAAGTCGAAGGTGAAAGGTATTTTATTGATTATTTCTTCCAAAAGGCTCCGTTAAAGCTCTCATAGTTCAATGATGATCTAACAAATCTATAATCTATAGTTTGACTTTATTATAGACGAGTTTCGACCAAAAAGCGAGTCCTCTGTCCCAATAATATACGACAATAAATACACGAAGTCTGACCACTAAGCAGAAGGATTCAATCACTTATTACAACACCTCTACCTACCAGCATAAAGTTCCTTTTTCTAAGCCGCTTCAATACACGAACTCTTTTCTATTCAACAAGAGATTGAACACCTGTATTCTATACCACAATTTTTTTGTTTTTTTTTTTTATTTCAGATCTGTCAGTGCTTGACTAAAATCCCACCAGATGACAGTGGCGATAAATCTATTAATTTTAAGCGCACTAACTTACAGCCTATTTACTCTCTTCTTAAATACTCTTAAAATACCAACTCTTCCATATCTTACCTTAGATATTAATCTATATATACCTCGTTTTTTTCGTCGTGATTTAAAAGGTAAACAATCTTAGCACAACTTTTATTTATTTCAATAATTAAAAAAAAAAATTAGAAGTATACAGAAATTTATTTTAACATTAAATTATTGTTTATTCTTTAGTTTTCTTAATTTTTATATTTGTGTCAGTCTTATTTTTAAATCGATAATTACATAAAAAAGACACTGTAAGATTGTTTACCTTTTATATCACGACGAAAAAAACGAGGTATAGTACTGATAATAGTTACCTTCAGTTGCGCGATGTTATCGTACGCGGTGAATGCCGGGTCGTGGGTGAGTACCGGGATTGCGAACACCAGCATGTAGTCCGGTAAGATGTGAGGCACTTGCGATACTGCCTTCTCCACTGAAAGACAACACAGACAACAATGTGACTATCACATACTACTGCTAGATTAGATATAGAATGGGATTATAAGTTACATATTAATCATCATCTAACCTAGTGGCTTGAGCATTGGTCTCTCGATTGGGAGTTCCTGGGTTCAAACCCCACGGCACGCACCTCTAATTAAAAAGGTATGTGATATATGTATGTATATGTTGATAATTAGTTTCTAATAAGCACATAACTTTTTTGGAAAATTAGAGGTGCATACCGGGTTTGAACTGACGAATTCCCATTCCAGAGGCCAACATTCAAACTGTTATGCTATTATGCTGTACCCTTCACATTATGAGAAAAGACCCGAGCCCAGTGCAGTGAGACAGTTATGGTTTGTGATGATGATGATGATGATGATGATGATAATAATGATGATGATGATGATGATGATAATAATGATGATGATGATAATAATGATGATGATGAGTGTAGCTAGTAGTGTAGTTAGTACCTTTAGTGCCAACAGTAATATTCCGAATGTACTCCCGACGGCGCACGACGTCGGCCAGCATGTATTGTCTGACGAGCGCTCGTATACGGCGGTCCGGCTCGCGCCCGGCCAGCGCGTACATGCCCATGAAGTCCAGCGGCAGACACTTGTTCGGGATACCCTGATAAATACAATTTTATGAGGAGGAGCACTTTGGACTTTAAATACTAGTAGATAAGGTTCAAATTAATTTGAAGCAACAAAATGGTACATAATTTGAGTTTCTTCATAGTTTACAGACACGAGTGAAGATTCGGAACATATTATTTACCTAAGTAAATGATACATGTTAAAATATAATCAAACAAATTAATTACCTTTGAAAGTCCTTTATGTAATTTCGCCGCAAATAATTCTCTAACTTGCGGTACGTCATCCTGAAAAAAAAATGTCGAACTTAATCCATTATTCCGTCAATCTGCCAACTGCCTGAATATTCCTCCAACAATCCATCACAAGGTAATCCTACACACAATGATACACTTATGCACGTATTTCTTTAAAAAAAGGAGAATAAAATTCCCTAGCACATCTTTATTTATTTAAATAACAATACAATTATTTTATTTAAAAAAAAATTACTTATGACCCGAGTGGCGACCCGACTGTTCATTTACATATGTCTTTGTCATTTATTTAATCATCTACACCAGCGATCAGCAACGCGAGGCCCGCGCCCTGTCTATTTGCGGCCCGCGAGTGTTGGTAAAAAGATGAAAAAAAAGTTCAACTTGATCAATATAGCGGGGAAAATTATAAAACTATCTTCCAAGTGCGGCCCGAGTCAGCCAAAAGGTTGCCGACCACTGATCTACACTGTCAACTGTCAAAGTGTGAAGCCGTCACTCACGATCATGAGATGCGACAGGTTGTAGAACTGTTCGGCCGTGAACTGATCGCCGACGCCCTTCTGTTCGCATATCTTGAGCATGGCCGCGCCCGCCGCCAGCCGCAGGTGAGCCATCTCCGCTTTCGACAGCTGATTTTGCTGAGAAACAACGTTTCTATTAACACACAGTAATTTAAAAATTAAAATCAGTAATGGCGCAGTTGCTTGCACGTTGATCACCCGAACGAGAGTTCCTGCGCTCAAATCATACAGACACCTCAAAAGTTAAGTTCATTGAATTATTATATATTTATGATTTATGTATTTGGCATAATATATTTGTGATGAATCTGTAGTAAATCTTAAATGTGAAGGTTAGAGAGATGTTAAGTTGGCCTTAGTCAAGTTTGAAGCAGTCAGTGTGCGTGAGTGTATGAAACTGACTGCTTCAAGTTGCTCATGTATAGCGGTCGGACCGCACGCAATTCCTTGAAGCAGTCCATCTATGGCCAATTGAAGTCATTAACGATTAGAACATCATCTGATTACACCTCTCTCTATCTCTTACACAAAACTTATGTTAGAAAGAGACGCATATACCAACCACTAACGTATCGATCCAAATCTATACCTCGTTTTTTCGTCGTGATATAAAAGGTAAACAATCTTGGCACAACTTTTATTTATTTCATTAATTTAAAAAAATATTTAGAAGTATACAGAAATTTATTTTAACATTAAATATTGTTTATTCTTTAGTTTTTTAAATTTGTGTCTGTCTGTTTTATTTTTAAATCGGTAATTACATTAAAAAGACACTGTAAGATTGTTTACCTTTTAAATTACGACGAAAAAACGAGGTAGGTATACTTAGTAACTTTAAACGTGATATCTTATCTAGAGCAGTGATATCCTAGTGGTTTGAACATTAGTCACCCGAACAAGAGTTTCTGTGCTCAAATCCTGCAGACACCTCTTATTTTCAAAAAGTTATGTGTTATATCTGTGATGAAACTGGCATAAATCTTAAATGTGACGGTTAGAAGGATTGTTAAGTTGGCCTTAGACGGACTGCTTCAAGACAACACTGCCGGCTGCTTGAAGGAGTCAGTGTTTGTGAGTGTATGAAACTGACTGCTTCAAGCTGCTCATGTATAGCGGTCGGATCGCACGCAATTGCTTGAAGCAGTCCATCTATGGCCAACTAAAGCAATTTAGAATTAGAACGTCATTTGTTTACACCTCTCTCTCTTTATCTCTTACACAAAAGTTATGTTAGGGAGAGACGCAAATACCAACCACTATATATCGATCCTTATCTAATGTAATCGATTATCAATATTATCACCTACCTGTAATAAATCTCCCTTGTGAACGAGGAACGCATTAAGCATCCTAAACGTCTTCTGCGCTGACAGCTCGTCCCGTTTCAG
>LGAG01000411.1:260553-277777 GCA_001278395.1 Lerema accius
GGATGTCCTTTTACCTTTCTAGAGACAATATTCTTGATGTGCACAGGGAAGTTTTCTGGCAGGTTGTGGGCAATGTGTCCCAGAGTGACGATGGCCGTGCGGTAGTGTTCCGAGTTGGGATTCAGCGTCGCCTTCAAAGTCTCTAATATCTCCGTGAATATCTGTGTCCTTTGCTCCGGTACGTTCACGAATAGACATCTGGAATTGAAAAATATTGTTTTAATGACGTTTTTAATATTATCCTTATTATTATGTTTATTCTTAAAGACTTAAAGTAAGTAATCCTCAAATTGCTTAAAAATTGTCAATATGTATGTAACTCACGTAACAAATGTGAAAATTTACAGCACAAAAAACATTATAAAAAAAATGAAGAAAAAAATAATTTACATCATTAGAATAAAAAGTTCCTAAAGTCTCTCAAGTTTCTAAAGTATATAGTCTATTATACATAATATTATATAATAGTTGTTATCATACCTGACGGCATTTTTCGCTTGTTTCGGCGTTCCAACTTCGGCGTACGCTTTGCACAGTGTTATTAACTTGGGAAACAACGAGGGGCACGCTTCACCTGCAACAAGGTTGAAGTTTAAAATTTCCTTCTACCAAAGTTAATTTCAGTGCACTACGAGTATGTTACATGCGTATCATCATTTATAAAAGATACTAACTAACTTTTTTTTAAACATTGTATTTTCTATCTGTTTAATAAGATCGAGAAAAAAAATTGCTTCAAAATGACGTTTGTTGTATGGGAGCTCCCCTTTAATATTGATTAACTTTATTTTTATTTAATTATTTATACAATACAGCTACATATTCTGTGAAAATTTCATGCGGTTACCTGTTAAAATACATTTTAGTTTTCTACTTATCACGATTTCTGAGATACAGCCTGGTGACAGACAGACAATGATGGCTTAGTAATAGGATTAGATGTTTACCTTTTAGGTAAGGACTTTTGTCAGCAGTCGAGTATAGACACTATAAAGCAGCTGACAGTGTGTTAGCTGTAACTGTCACCAGTCGAGCTTAGTCAGTACAAATTAGTATAAAGCAGCTAGCACACTCACCGAGCTGCCTGTAACTGTCACCAGTCGAGCTTAGCCACTACAAATCATTATAAAGGAGCTAGCACACTCACCGAGCTGCCTGTAACTGTCACCAGTCGAGCTTAGCCACTACAAATCATTATAAAGGAGCTAGCACACTCACCGAGCTGCCTGTAACTGTCAACTCAAGCCTAGTCACTACAAATCAGTTTAAAGCAGGTGTGACACTCACTGAGCGGCCTGTATTTCCCGAGGAAGGTGAGCGCGGCGAGGATGTGCGGCGCGACGGCCTCCTCGTCCAGCTCCAGCAGCGACGTGAGCCGCCGCAGCACGTCCTCGTGCAGGAAGTGCGCCGGGAACACGAACGACAGCATCACCAGCAGCTTCAGACCGCGTTCGCCTGCTTTCTGAATGTCGATACCTGCGGGAATATACACATGTTAATGACCTGTCAATGTACTGTCAATGTACTGTCAATGACCTGTCAATGTCCTGTCAATAACCTTTTGTAAAGAGTAGTGGGAGTCCTACGGCTTTATGTCAGTAACATCTCAGCATGTCAATGATATGTCAAAGACCAGTCAATAGTATAACAATTAATCGTTTGTAAACGGTACTGGGAGTATTTTCCTCAGACTTTTTGTCAGACCGTCGCTTACTTAGGTTTAAGTATGATGTATTTGTCTTTCATAAGGCCAATAATAGTATACACTATAAAAAGGTATTGTCTATTGAGATGTTAGGAATTACTACATCCTCAAATATTTGTTAACTATTCGCAGGTGAAGCCGCGGGCGTCATCTACAAAACTACATCTTTGTCTTTAATGAAACGGCGAAGTATCATTAAAAAAGTCTGATTTACATTTAAGTCTTTTTATTTTATATCATAATTATATTACAAGGTGACTCTTCATCATTAGAAATAATTAAACGAAATTAAAAGTTTAATGATGACCCAACTACCTAATTTCAACACTATTCAAGGCTAAGATATAATTAGAAATAACATTTTCAGTCATAATCGTAATCGCCAAAATGCACACACATGCACACTGTCATTTATTTGTGATTACGCGCAATCAAATTTGTGTCATACGAACAGTGAACTCGGAAAGTCGCGTAACATGACTATAAATAATTTATAAAATACTAACTGAGACTTAGAAGAGCTAATAAAATTTGAATATCAACCAAAGTTAATACATCTATAGTTAAGTTAGGAACAGACTTTTTTAAGAAGTTAGCACGGTCTAAATATACATTTATCCATTCATAATTTTAAAAAGAAGCTAAAAGTTTGTATGAATATTAGAAATCTTACTACAATGAAATCGATAAGATTCCCCATCAATCCTATGTGTACAATATTTAGTCTCAAAAGCGATTCTAAAATTTTCTAAAGTGGACCACAATAATGCATAACTTTGAACACATCATAATAAATTATGTATGACAACTTATTTAGATGTAACATAAGTAAGTTTCAGAGCTTAAATCTATACTAATATATAAAGCTGAAGAGTTTGTTTGTTTGTTTGAACGCGCTAATCTCAGGAACTACTGGACCGATTTAAAAAAATTTTCAGTGTAAGATATCCATTTATCGAGGAAACTTATAGGCTATATAACATCACGTGATGACGAATAGGAGAGGAGCAGCAAAAAAAAAAATTCCAGAAACGGGGAAATTCAGAGTCCCCTACAATACATACCGCACTCCTCAGCAATGGAAGGGTCAGTGCCCTTGACCGCGCCTTCCACGTACCCCACCAGGATGAGCAGAGACTCGTGGTCAACCATCACCGAACTGACCCGCTCCAATAGCATCTTCACCGTGTTGTAGTACAGATTGGTCATTACTGGCTGACCAAGCTTCTTTAACACATTTGACTGAAAAATGAGTTTTGGATTAGCAATTTGTTAGTGAAAATTTAACGTAATTCTACACTGTATTATATTAAACTGTAATGATTATTATAATCAATACAAAGTCCGAGTGCTTATTTTTTACTCGCATTTTTAACGGAATATAAATTGTAGGTGACATTGGCTATTTAATAAAATTTTAGTCCTGTCTTCCTAAATTGGTGACGAATCCAACGACACCTTATTTATTATAATCCGTCAAACTATTTGAG
The DNA here is from genome assembly GCA_001278395.1 of Lerema accius. Classification (NCBI taxonomy): domain Eukaryota; kingdom Metazoa; phylum Arthropoda; class Insecta; order Lepidoptera; family Hesperiidae; genus Lerema; species Lerema accius. The sequence goes on from LGAG01000411.1 coordinate 263,749, forward strand.
CTGTAGAGCGCATTCCAAAGAAATAATCATACATATATACGCTCAAAAAAAAAGTTCATCAATTTCTTGGTCTTTTTGAAATCTCATTAAATCAAAAGTACTGAATAGGATTGTGACAAAATAAAAATATTTTCGAAAATTTAAAGGAAAATTTACAGAATTCAAAACTTTCAAATACAACAAATATCACGTTTGAAATTGGTTCTACTAAAAGACCTTTAGTTTCTGTACTATAATATATTTCCTGTGTCAAATTCAATACTAGGTTAGAGCATTAACAAATCGCTAATTAATTATACAAGCGACGGATTTACGTAAATACGTGTTAAGTAAAAACAAATTCTGAATATTTTTGTTAGCATTAAAATGTGAATACGTTGCACATTATGCTTATTAACACCTATTTGTTGTACTAATTATTTGGTACTCATGAAGCGTAATTATCGTCAATTTAAAACAAAAAAAGTTATTTAAAATAATTGTTTAAATTAGTCAAGTTCCAGGCAGGAAAGAAAAAAATTGCGACCATCGCGGATACAATTAAGATTAATATGATATAATATCCTGTGTCACTCAGAGATAACAAAGAATTATTTTGCTAAAAAAAAAATTCGAATCAGATTAGTGTTTTAATAATTTTCAAGATTTGTAAGTAGGAAAAAGTTACAAAAACATTACCCCTCTATAATATTACAATAATTATTTAAAGAAAATTTTGGTTAATAATACTTCATAAACATAAGAAAATATTTCTCGAACATAAGCATGTGGTAATGTGTATCACAACACAATTGGATAGAACATAATATAATAGTAATATTATTAGCTTTACATGACAAAGATACTCACAGTGGTGCGCACGCAGACTTCACAACTGACATTGGGATTCAAAATGGTTTCCATTCCTTGCAGAAGCTCAGGCGCTTTCTTCATATGATTGGAGAATTTGTTCAAAAACTCCTGCGCCTTCACCGATTCCGGAAGAAACTTGGAGCTGATGTGGAGAATCTTATTTATCAGTTCCTTCTGAACTGTCGGTGTCGGGGGCTTTCGGTGAAGCTCCACCCATTCCGCTACCGAACGTCGAACGGCCAATTGATGTTTCTGGAGCTCTATGAAGGCTTTCGTCGCGTTGTCGTCCACATTGGACATCAAATAGAACAGCTTCTTCATTCGCAACTGAGGTGGAAGAGTATACGGTACTAAAGAAGTGTTTAGAAGCCGTTCCACAAGTAACCGATCCTCCAAAGCCGTCATATAGTATCCATGGAGGATTTTGTCTTTGATCCATTGTACTGCCTTCTCCGTGGCAGGTGGGACGCTATCTTCCGTCAAGAACTTCTTGTAAATCATCGCTAATCCAGACATGGCTTCCTTGCGGATTTTGAACTTCTTATCCAAGGTCCTTTCCCGGACGAAATGGAGCAAATCTTCCGATTCCGCGACCGCCTGAAAATCTCTTTGAGCTGTCGCGATAATAGCCATCACGACCTCATAGCGCACCTGCTCGTGAGCATCGTGCTGTCTCATTTTGAGAGTTTCCGTTATGTCTTTTCTTAGCTCCGGATGATGGACCAGAAAGTGCATACAGTATTGGACGCACTTGATTCTTATCGGCACGGAAATATCGTTGAATCGGCCTAGAAAAGCCCGCCATAAGGCCGGGTATTGCTTGGCGAGCTCCGAGCCGGGCTCAGAGAACATTCTAGCAAGTAACGCGACGGCGCTTAGTCTCTCTTGGAATTGTGCCGATTTGAGCTTGCACTCCAGTTGCGGTAACACCGACAACAGTATACTGGCACAGCACTGATTTAATTCATATATAAGCTCGTACACTTTCGAGAAGATTAGTAGATTCTTCTCCTCTTTACCGAGGATAAGAACGTGATTGAAAAACTGAAAGAAAACGATTATAATGGAACAATTAGATGAGTAATAATTGAAAAAGTAATAAACTTTTCATGCAATCTCACAGAACTCCAAGAGCTTTCTTTGCCATCTTTTCCGTCGCCAAAGCAAGTGATAATTGACGAGGTCTAGAGAACTGCTGCCAGTTTCTACCACGCTGCTCAACTACTAAGTAGTCTAATTCATTTTTAAAGTTAAGTTTTTATACCATCTAGACCTCCAACATAGCTTTGAAACCACCATCTAACCATAAATCGACATCAACCATGGAAACAACGGAATGACTCAAGAAATTTTAAAGTCATAAAGGATTTGACCAGTCCTTCAACACTATAGCACTTACCGTCTGTATATAAGGCTCTAACGTCTCACTGGTCTTAACTATGAGTTCTTTAGCGAGGGCATAAGCGTGTTTATGGTCCCTTTTATTGGGCTCAACGAGGTTTATCAGTATCACGTTCAACAACTCGTTGGAGACCACGTCAGACTCCGTTATGAGCGGACACAATACGTCCAACATGAACGATTTCACTTTTGACGAGTGCTCCGTACTGTTAACAAAAAGTTGTTTTTATAATTACGAAAATTTTAGCAGTCTTCATTTTAGAATTTATATTAGGCAAATAATATTCAGCTCGGAAATACAAATAATGAATCATTAAAATGTTATTGAACAACCATTGATTGCTTTTGACATGAAATTTTGTAGGTACTATTTTCGCGTAATCGAATTCAAGAATCAAAAGAAAACGAGCATTATTTACTTGCAAAAAATAACAGTATTACTTCTATTTTCGTATATCCTTTAAGCAATTTATGACTTTATTAAAACGCAATACCGTTGATTTTACAATTTAAACTACGCCAAATAATCGAAATGCACAATTTTGCACTGCAAATTTGCGCACGACCTGAAAATTGTTAAGCTAAGCACTCACTTGACGATCTTGAACATGAGTGAGAAGAGAGCGCAGAAGATCTCTTGACAATCTTCCAGTTCGAAGCACATGTTGAATGACTTGACGTACGCCAAGTTCTCTAGTAGATAGAAGTAGCGTTTAAAAGCCGGGTCCTTTGGGTCTTGGAGACCCTGAAGCTGGTTTATGAGGAACAGGAATATAGTTTTCACCTGTAAAAAAATGTACTTCTCTTTTATTTTTACTCGACATTATAACAACCAAATTCATCAAAGGCTGTAATATTTTAAGATGGACTGCCCCAATAAGTCGCTGCCGGAAGCTTGCAGCCTCAAACAGGCGTATTGAAGCGATTGCTTCATATTGCTGCTATTATCTCAAGTATGTATGGTGATCAAACCGTATGCAACTTCTTGAAGCAGTAGTTGAAGACTGTGTCGCTTGAAGCAGTCCATCTATGAGGCGCCTACCAGATGCTATGAGTTACCATATAGGTTAGTTCTAAAACTTTTTACGACTATTCTACCAGCTTACCTGTATAGCCCATCTATCAGTTAGACTTTACCTTAGTTCTAGAACTTTCCACAACTATTCTACCCACTTACCTGTTCTTGGTCCTTATAAGGTGCTTCGGGCGCATACACCCTCAGTACATCGGCGATGCAGCACGCGATGAGTAATTGCACATCGCGTGATGGATGAGTGAGGAAGAACTCATCAGCGAGGTGCAACGCTAGCGGGATGAACTGCTGGTACATGCCCTCATCTTGACCGAGACCTTGTAGCGTGTGCGCTAGGGCCTGGAGACAAAGATTAACGTTGGACTAAGAAAGGTCAGCATAGGTATAGCAGTGATAGCCTAGTGGTTTGAAGGTTGGTCTCCTAAGCGGGAGTTTCTGGGTTCAAATTCCGCGACACGCACACCTCTGATTCTAAAAGTGAAAGTCATTTGCTACGGTAAAGGAAAACATCGTGAGGAAACCTGCGCACTAGGCCAGCGTGATGGACTGTCCTGTTCCCCGTACACTGTGAGAGGAGACCCGAGCCCAGCAGTGGGACAGTTATGGGTTGCGATGATGATGAAGGAAGGTCGGCATGAAGGTAACATTTCATGGGGCCCCAACCCGAAGGGCCACAAAAAAAAACCTTTTTTAGGTCGTAAATTACGTATCTAATATTGGGGAGGGCCTAGATTTAAACTGAGCTTAAATTGTTTGTGTAAATCTAAAGATAGCATCCAGGCAATAAAAAAGTTAACTTTCGAACTTAACAATATAAAATCAGTAAAGAAATAACCAATTTCAAAACCATGTTACGTATATTAGTATGCTTCAGAGCGATTATAATTAATAATAACTAAGCTTTAATTACGATAGGAATATTTTAATTCAAACTAATTGCTGTTTTAATTTTGCGCGTAACTTTAATATAACTTATTTTACATTAAATTAAACCATAATTAAACGTATTGACTTGGTAAATAATTCTCATTGTTCTCAACTTTTTTTAGTTTAAGTATTCACTTCCCAAAAGCAAATAACTGGTTGAAAACAATAATTGAGTTCAATTATACCCACTTTATAAGGAAAACCGAATTCAAATAATGTTCTTTCGAATTAATTACAACAAAATTTATTTATATTCGTCAAATAGCGGTTAAGTAGTCCAATAATACAACTCACGAATTCCAGGAAACGCACAAAAGAAGTAATTTTGTAACAGATTTAGGTCACGTTCTCATTAAATTTCACAATTCATTTTGTATTCCAAATAATCCGATAAAATTTGAAAAGAAATTATATTACTTGCTTCGGTGAAGAAAATGCTCGTGAGGAAACCTGTGCACCTATAATTCTCAAGGTTGTGTGAAGTCTTCCAATCCACACTTGGCCAGCATATCGCATGATAATCTGTACCCTTCATATTGTAAAAAACACCTAAGCCCAATAGTGGGACAATTATGCGTTGCAATCAGTGGCGTAACTAGTCTTTTACGCATCTGGTGCGAGCTTAATACCTTACTGAGTCATTGGATAAAATTGTGGTCCTGGTTAGGCCATTTCTACAACCCTTAGGTTTTGCCCTCTGTGCTTAGGCACAATTGGCATGGCCCTAGTTACAGCACAAGTTCAATGACCTAAGTGACTAAGAGACTATTCTCATCATTGCAAATTGTGAGCAGAGCTATCCATCTCTCCAGGTCCTCGGATTCGGCATAGTTCAGAGTACTTCAGTGAAGCTACCGAAAGAGTATCAAAAAGGATCCGGGTAAAACCGGGACAATTTTTGTCAGCAGATTTCCGATTAATTAAAAGATAAGCCACAAATTAAAACAAATGTGTACCAAATGTACCCAAATATCCAGGGTTGGCAAAATTTCGGACCGCTGAAGGCAATATTAACTGATGGCAGCCCTAATTAAGAGTAGGTATTGCACTGGCCGTGTACAACTCGCAGTGCGCATACCATTGTGAAATTTAATAACGCGGAGTCGCTTTGTTTTCGTTCCCACTGCTTACTGCTCCATAGAAACGTGATAGCCGGCTTTTTGATTACATTTTAATTGAGTTGCGAATTTCTTTCGTTCGTCGAATGAATCAAAATGTTTGTCGTTCATGTTTTATGCCGGCTGTGGTTTGTAGATTTTAAATTGCTACAATGGAACTGTAGTATGGAAAAGGTTATTTTTACAAATGTGTGAATTGTTTTAGATGTTTCGGTTTTAGGTCTTCAGAACTCTATTACTTTATCGGCAGAGCATCTGTTGAATGTAAAAATGTGCAATATGAAGTGAATTAAGATCAGTACCAGTCGCTATGTGCGCTTATGTAAGATCAATTTGTATGAAGCCTTACATGAAAAGAATTTCTCCCTTTTTTTCTGGCGTAATGATAACCCATTCCTAAAGTCCAGTAGCCTCAACTTAATGGCCCTGTACTGAACACGGGTCTTTTCTAATAACATAAGAAACGTAGATTTCCCACTACTCTGCTCCAGTGCAGATTGACGAAAAGGTTAACGGCAACTTAGTGCCGAACCCTAGTGGCTGAAGTTTTAATGCTTTCCAAAACTACACCTATCATCTAACGACAACTACGGGACCTAGTACGCTTCGAAGCACCAAAGTGCGCAAGAATTTTACCAATTATCATTTAGCACCCATCCACTTTCCGACCGCGCCCGCAGTTGCTTAACTTCGTCGATCACTTAGCATCAACGGATGCCGCCGAGTTATCAACGCTTCGTTTAATATCAGTGATTACTAAATTCATGAATAACACTTCATTCCTCATCTTCCAAATCAATAGTTATTCCAGAATGTACGATATTTATTTCAGCAGACTCTTATTACGCCAAGTCAAAAGACAGGACATGACATGACACTGAATGATGTATTTTTAGGCACCGAATATTTCTCTCGCAATATTTTCGTTACGCGTATTAGCAGCCATCTTGGCAGTGATAGTCAATCTTCATTTTCTTCAACTGAAAAATCAATCCGTATTTTTTTTCAGAAAAAAATAATAATCAAGCGCTTCTTATTTAAACAATGCACCGATCGTTGAACCCTTCATGTATTAATAGGGATATTAAGATATTGTAATGTAAAAAAAATATTAAGCCATCTTCAAAAAAGGTAGCTGAATACGGTTTAGGGACCTACAATTTCTTTTGAGGTCGATGTCAATTAAGCCGTATATAAACCCACACTAATGTTTTATTATACAAACCATGTTTTTTATATAAACTCGCCCTTTTTTCCTAAATATACCTCAACACAATAGGACTCAAAAATTTTAAACCGCATAATTGCAAAAAATTATACACCGTTTAAATCAAACGGAATATATAACTCTTTCCAAGAGACTTACACTGTATTAAGGCATATGAATAAATAACAGCCGAGTGTCCCATTTAAACTGAAATTACGCAGTGCGACTGAATAGGCGAGCTGTTCGTCCGTTTTTACCTCATCAATGTCATAAGAGGCTTTCGAAAGTACCTATTGTAAAAGCATTTCTAATCTGATTTCTATCTTATACCAATATTAAAACTGTAATGCGGCCGAAATCGTACTTTTTAATTTCTTTTTATTTTAATATGATAATTTTTTTTTATAAATGTTAGGAGTTTCTTGAAACCGACGGCAACTTCTTTTCACAATTGTATACCTAGGTATAATTGAACACGTATTTAATCATGATTTTTATAAAACAAAAAATTTAATGAAATTCAAATTGACACCAGTTTCTTGACAAACAGTTTTTATCCAAATTAAATAAACTACCTACTACCTACAACTTAACAGCGGATTTGTATACCTTTTGTTTTATAATTTTCATGGCAGCTATAGTTGGCATTAGATATTATAATTTTAAGAAATCACTTCGAAAATGGTGACTAATCCAGTAACACCTCATTATGTTGAAGTCTATCATACCGTGTAGGCTGTACAGATTGTTAAAGGCGTCAATGAACAAACAATCATACATACACTCGAGAACATTACCCTCCTTCTGACGCAGTTGGGTAAATAAACTTACACGACCTACATTACCCATGCAGATAATTTCAAGGTCAAGTGTCCAAAGCTAAATCAATTTGCGTACTACCCTTGCAATTCGGAGAATGATGAACGCATTTAGGTCATCTGCATATTAAACTAGGTCACCTGTAGGTTGTTATTCTGTTTAGTTTTTAATACTAGGGTTGCCACCAGCTAAATTGACGTCTCTGGACAATCATTTAGCAATTCCTGGAACAAATTTATAGTCACGGTGTTTTCCTGGACCTTTATAAAATTGCGCAAAAAAAGAATTGTTTAAGGGTTCCATAAACGGAACACTTTTTGTTTTGCCATGTCCATCGACTCTTCCTTCCTGGATCATTTTCTGAAGCCCTAAGTAAGCCCCCTAAACTAGGACAAATCCAAGAAAACCTGGACAGATGGCAGCCCTATTTCATCGACAAATGATGTAAATACTATTGGTTAGAAATTCAATAACTTAGAAATCATACTTATGACTTCAGATTTTTACTTCTAAAATACATTGCGGGTGTCCTTACACTTATCAAGTTGTAATGGGCCGGGTTTAGCCAGTTATAAACAGCTTTATGTATATAGTAATAAAGTTGATAATGACGTTGCTTGGTTAAAATACCCTGGCCTCAACTGACAGGTAGATAGGCCTCAACCATTAGATGATTCACTGTTAGTTCACTTTTATCAATCAAAACATGTAGTTTCCATCACTTCATCCGTTTACACATTTAAATACCTTTAAACAAATTGTAATATTTATTTATTATGAGCCATTATGCAAAAATTGCAATTAAAAGTGTCTTGCATTTTTACCAATCTGCCATATATAAACAATAATCATAGATTAACTTATACTACAAATTGTAATCATCATAAAAATGAGAAATGCAAAGAAAAGAGGAAGATTTTCTCTTACCTTCAGCCTACGAACAAGTTCATCTGGTCCTAGGTCATCGGTGATAGGGCGGCAGCCTTGCGGGTACACTATTTCCGCCATGCTGCCAGTCTGTTGATCAAAAAACACTATTATTTATCAAGACCTAAGGTTCAAGTTACCAAATCACACTGAAACCCATTAACACTGTATTTGATTTCCAAGGGATTCCATTAAGATGACCCATAGGTTGTTCTTTGGTTTCTGATATCCAGTCAGTTCTAGCAGATTCAAGGATATGCCTAACCCAGTGGTCAGAAAAGTGCTGCTACGGAGCTACAAGTGAACTCTTTAGCTTCTTAAGTGCATAATAAATATTGTCATTTAAAAAATGTATGAAATTTAGTTTTATTTTATGTAGTAAAAGTAAACAAGCAGATTTGGCTCCCAATTTATTTATTTTTATTGTTGTAATGTTAACATTTGGCTCTATAGCCAATTTTGCCGACCACTAGCCTAACACAATAAATATAAATTCTGTTTTTTAAAGTAAATATATGACCTGTAAAATGAGTTATTGCTAGGTAGTTTCAAAGAGTATAGATAATATATTTTTTTAAACACTGCAGAATATAGGTTGGTAAGTGTATATTAGTATGTGATTAAAAATAAAAAAGATATCAGTTAACACTTTGAAAAGAAAGCATTGCTTAAGCTTGCTTCAACTTGCTGATAAATCATTAAAAAAAAATAACTAGATAACATTATCATTACATAATGTATATCAAAATGTATTATTATATTATGTGTATGTTTGTGTAAACTATGAGCTTCTGTCTATAAATACATGTCCTAAATGTACTCTTCATCTGTTTAACTCAATTGTTATCTGATAGAATGCATTAAGCAATAAGTTTGCTATTTACATAGTGATATTTATATTACAAAAAACGAAGTATAGGGCATTTTCAAAATAAGTTTGTAGAACTTCAAATGATAAAAATCAATTTTCCTATTAAATAACAACATGGATTATGATTCTTTAGTACCTTTAAACCTGCGTAAATTTATGCTATCATTCAACATATTTGTTATGCTAATAAGCATCTTGGGATATTTAGCAACAGAGAAAGCTATTGGAAAATACTTATCGAGAAAGGGTTACAAGTTGAACCTGGATACAGAATATAATTATATAATATATTACCCACTAGTGCAATCCTTCATGCAAAACAATAATTACACACAAGAACAACTTATTTTTTCTATTAAGCACCTTATTTTGAGTTTTATCCGTTAAAATTAAAATATCAGTAATATTAAGAATATTTATATAAGAATAACTGTAAGTTATGCAAACAAATGTTAGGCACATCTAATGTCATTACAAAGGTTCAAAATACTCTCCTATAAAATTGCATATCAGTGTTTCGAGGGATGAATTTGGCTTGCCTATGGCATTCACAATGCTCTATCTACATGTAGGAGTATGAAAGTATAGCATTAAAATTAAAATAGTCAATATTTATCATTGGCAATCATAGTTTTTTGACTGAGTTCATAAATATTATAGGTACATAATTATCAAAGTAAAGGAAACAGGAAGAAAAGATAAGCAAGCATATTTATCAATTTAAGCATAACCTTAATATTTAAAAAATTAGGTTATTTATACACACATAGACATAAATTCCCATTAGATCAAAAAGCATCAAAGAATAAACACCCTAATGTAGTTTTTCTGCTATGACCTATATAGAATACTAGATAAATATGCCTCTTATATGGCATGAAAATTCTCTCTTTACAAGACACACTTATTTGCTGAATAATCATTATACATTTTGCTTGTTAAATATGTTCTCATTTTAATATTATCTTTAACCTAAGTGTTTGTGTTAATGCCTGAATTGTTTATTTTTAATGCCATTTCTTTGTAAACAATTCGTGTTTAATGTACAAATAATTCTATACTTTCTTGTTACTATGGACAATTTTGTATGAGATGGCTGACTAACACATTTTCCTATTTACGGGTAATCCATGTTTTTTACTACTAAACACAGTTAATACAACTCACAACTTAAAAATTAAAGTAAAGATGCATCAAAACCGCAATAACTAGCAGTGTAACGAAGTGCATCAAAATAACGCGTTTCACCTGAGGATGTCAGAATGCAAACATTTACACGAGCACAAAAACATGACACAAACGGCGTGCTCCAAACAAGATATTAACATTTGTAACAACCCGAATTAGCGTGTTAACTTGACAGTGATTTGTTTTGGACGATCAATGTGCCTTCGTGGTCCCCCTTACGCGACATCACAACACCATAGCTATGAACTCCCTGACAATTCCCTCAACCCAACCAAACACACCCAAATTTCAAGGTTAAATAACCATTTAACCGCATAAAATTAACTAAAACACAATATTTTCGACATTCAAATAAGTTTAAGTAGGCACTAAACATGTATAATGGCTAAAATACGTACAAGAAGTCATAGACGTGGGCCCTGTGATCCCGATGTTTACAAAATCACCACAGCAGTCGAGTTTAAACAAAACAATCACAAAATAAGCATAATGGCTTCACAAAGTCTTCACTGGAAAACAAAACATAAGGGTAATATATTGTCCTATTGATCTAAATACAGAGAAATTTGGTTTAATAATTTTTTTATCAATCGGTGGACGCTAAACTGCGGGAAAAACTACGGCGAGCAAGGCGAAGTTAGCAGCGTTCACGTTGTAATTCAAGGTTGCTCTTTGTTAGTCTATGGTCACAGTTCAGAAACTAAAATATTTTTTAACAACCATGCAGCTTAAAAATTCGAATTTGAACTTAATCAAGTTCAAATTAATCAATTATCTGATTAATCTCATTTTGAGTATTACCATTTACCCGTCCTACCAATATTTAAAGGAATTTTTAAAGTTAACATCAAACCTCCAGACAAAGAATATTAAAAATGATTTAACGATCGTATACTTAAATAACATAAATAATTATAATCTTAATGAATCTTTTTTATACTTATAAAATAAACTTATTTAGTCCTGAGAAAACAAGCATTACCCATTTTGTTAATTCTAACTACGTCATCATAAATACCCATATAAAAATCAATTTAATATAAAAGTAGGTAGGTACTTTAAAAGAATTAAGTATCTGCAATAAAATAAAACAACAGCAACCTTAGTTACGTAAGTTTTTTATTAAAATTAATTTTAAAACAAGTTTCCAGAAAACAAAAAATACACGCTAAAGATACAACAGCTAACATATTACATAAAGTACTAAACGACAGAGAAGAATTAACTGCAACTGTTCCATAAAACTATTCGCAGCAGTTAGCTTGTCATGTTATTAATCACATAATGTAATAAGAATTATACAAATAATATCATAGCATCGGTCTACAATGACGCATGCAACCGGTATAGAATGGTAACGTGACTCCACCAACGGCTGCCACCTTAACTATATAAAAATAACGATAAAATTACACAGCGATGCTGTATTCAATCGCGCCTCTAGCGGCAGAAGTTTGAATAGGAGCTTGCTTTATTGTTTCTTAAAATCAATATTTTTATTAATTTGTATGTCTATGCTGCAAAAAGATTCGATTACGCTGTTAAAATGTATGTGTATTAATAAACGCGTCCAAAAGATATGAAATTCATGCTAAGAAAATGAATGCAGAATGCTTTGTTTTAAAAACTAAATCTTATTAAAAGGTTATCTACTTGATAGCTTAACTGTATTTTATAAAAATAACAAATAAAATTATGCTTATTATTAAAAGAAGCTGTCTGATGCATTAATTCTAACCTTCAGATCTGAGATCTATTAAAAAATTAGGAATTACTAAAAATTAATCAAAGTTCTACAAAGAACTTTTATTTTCTAAAAAGTAAAGCGCAGTACTTAATAGCTCGTAAAGAACTTAAACTAGTTAAGGCTTACGCTATAGGCAGTGTAACCCTTCCTTACAAAGTACCTAGATATAGGCTGATTAATACATTGAGCTATTATTACTAGCATAATTACATAATTATTAAACTTGAATGGAATAAAATGAAATTAGTGGAGTTGAGCGTTATATAAAAATTAAAACATTTCTATCGATATTTTTAAAAAGAATGTACAAATCACAAAGTTGTAGTCATTTTATATTTTATTATATAACAGCCTGTATATTGTTACCCAACCAACAGGCGATTGCTAAACATGTGGTCATATCCTTTATTAAGTAAAGTACCTATAGTTCCTAAACATGTAGCTATGTGGATTTACAAAAAAAAATATTTATTTAATATTTGCCGTAAAATTTTTATTGGCCAAACAAAAACAAAAAGCGGTTTTTATAAAACTGGCATGACGACTACGCTGTAAAAATTTATTTTTGAACATCCTTTTATCAATTTTTTTTTCCGCTTCGGTTTCATAATAACGACCTTTAAAAATTTAAACTTTATACTATAGGTATCACGTATCACAATTATTTTTAGCAACAAAGGAGCTACGAACAATAAGTTTATGTACGAGTATAAAAATGAGCTCTACCGACACCACGAATATCATTGGTTGGGTAGAATTACTTTCAAAATAATGCCGCTAGAATCTAATCCAATTCAAGTTTTCTAAAAGAGCCAGCAGTAGAATGTATATCTTGTGTTAGGTCGTTTTTCTCAAGAGCATGTAAATCAACGTACATGTCATCTAAAGCTAATAATTCTTCTCTATGTTTGAGTAGATTCCGTTTGAGCTCCTCAATCATGTCCTTCAATGGCACGGTACCGCCGTATTCTTTCGGTAGTATGGACGGGTCTACATGCTTCATCAAATCCTCTGAAGTTCGATGGAACTGAAAAAATAAATAAAAATGTATAGATTATGTATTGACAAACATTCACACCCAACTTCGAAATAAATTGTTTGTAATTCCTTTTCGTATTTTTTGTGCGTTCCTCTTTAAAAAGGCATTAATGTCAATAAGCTTGATAATGCAAATAAAGTCTATTCTATTTTGTAATCTTGTATAGATTATCTTAAGGATGCAAACAATTCATTTAGTGACTCACATGGTATGACTATAGCCTAGCTTAACTTGGTTAGATAGTGTTGCTAAACGAACAATAATTATATTTTAAAATATTTTTATCAGGAAAGAGATATTATTACCATAACACGGTCCTTGAGTTTGTCGCTGAGCAGTGAAATGGCGAACTCGAAGAATCTGACGCCGTAATGGGGAATGTTTACGAAATGAGTCCGCTTGTGCCGCATCGGTGTAGAGTTCTAGAAATTAATACAATGAATTACAGACATTTCTGCATGAAAATATTAGATCTATAATATTTACACATTGGATTCCCTGTGGCGTAACACGTTCATCATTTAAACTCTCCCTCGCCAGGAATCGAATCCAGAACCTTTTGAACGGTGATCTCGCAACGCAACTAATATGCTCGCGATGCGTTGTTAATTAAATAATAACTAACATAATTTTTTGTTGTTGCATTAGATTTTTACTATTTGTATCACTCCATTAATTTAGCCACATTACGAACGACGTGAAAATTATAGCCGTAACTATAGTGCTACACAGTAATATACTATAATAGCGATCCAATGTAGCAGAAATAATAGGCAAGGCTATACCTGAATGCAGTTAAGCATAACGCGAACATCGCTGAGAGACCAGAGGCTGACGTGAGGCATCATCATCCCCGCCTCGTCGTTGACGTGCGTGTAGCCCAGCAGCTGGGAGCGCGGC
>LGAG01000411.1:277833-287950 GCA_001278395.1 Lerema accius
CGGGTCGAAACGACCTGGGGAAGATGTTTGGGAATGGTTAAGACATCGTTGTATGGCCAGGGATTGGTTTTTAGACTTCAGTTGGATATCTGGCGATAATTTCGTGATAGAGTGTAGAGATTGACTAAAACAAAATTACTATTCGTCAGTGCCATATTTGGGTCTATGTGAAATTAGGTACGTAGTTTGAGATTGAATTAGGTCACTGGTTAGAACTATCATCCCAGGCTTTTTAAGACGATTAAAATTTTAAATAGACACCTATAGACATAATATATAGTCAAACAGAAATACCGATGTGATTATACAATCATTAATAAAATCGAGTAGTCTCATAAAATGTATTATACTTGTTCTTATTATCATGGAGATTAGTCCTACGTATGCAACTCACGCTAACATAATACTCGAAGTTGCAAATTACAAATGCAGCTAGGGCAGCTAAAAAGCCAGGAAATAATGGGAATGTCAAAAATTATGTGCTTTGTTTTGCATTTACTTTAATGTTCCCAATTATTTTTTTACTTAAGTATAGCTTATATTGATTTCTTAACTTATTAAAATTTCTTTTTACTTTCTTATATTCCGTTAAAAAAATAATGACAATGAACGAGCAATTCATTAATTAAAAAGTTATTTATTTTTGATATGAAATTGTATATGCTACCCCTATTACTTTACTCTACAGAATTGTCTCGGAAATTTTAAGCTTGTATCTGGCAACCCTAAATACAACCGATACGCATAACAATAAAGTTACTCGTGGTATTATGAGCTAACGGTAGGAAGAGACCGATTAAATTATGTAGACTTGTATGTAATTATAATTAACCGTAAAATAATTATACGGCTAATCGATCATACGTTTTAGCAAGTATTACACATTGTTATGGTTGGAGGTTACCCTTTGTAAGATATAGGTACGTAGGTAATTATAAATTTTTTAAAGGTAAAAACAATTATTATAAAATTTGAATACTAAACAGTACATTGTATAAGACGTAAACTCGGTATTACTACAACCTTGACAAGTTAGCAATAATCTACCAAGGCTTGCTAAGCGATTTATTGGTAGTTTTTTTTTAGAAATTCTTTGGATAATCCCAAAATATACAACTTAAAATATAAAAAAATTTACAACTTACCCATGCAAGACAAGACAACTCTTCGCCCCTCAGTGTCTCTCTTAGGCAGGGGCACGAGGTACCCCGCGTCGATCACAGCGGCTATTTTGGGGTCCAGGGGATCCAGTTTCTGGAACCAATGGGGGTACATCTGCCGGATGGTGAGGTACCGCTCCAACATGGAACACGCTTGTGGAATGGAGTACTTCTTTGTACGGAGAAAACGAAGCAAGAATGGGGCATCTGTAAAGTTGAAATAGTTTGTGTTTTATTAACCTAATTAATTGGGTACTAGTGCAAGTAGTGCATGTAGTATCAACCGTTAGATATGGACTGTATAGCACGTTCATACAAAGGTAATGATTATGGCAGTAAGAAAGTTTGTCCTTAGGGACTATTACCGTCAGTCTCTATAGAGTAAGTCAATGCAAACAACCAGACTATGAGCATATCAAATACTCTCACTTATCGTAACAGATTATGTATAATTTTCAGTTCTATAGCTTTTTTATAAATATATTAGCTGATATCATTACCGATCCCCATCCGTAGATCACTTAAATTCACATAACTCAAAAAGGCATTCGCCATGTATTTCCGATCAAGTTCCGTCTAAAAAAATAAAATTTGTCTATGGTACGATTGTAAGCGAAGCTGCCAATTTTGGCGGCAAATTCGAAATTAGAACAACTTACCAGTCCGACATTTTCGTATCGCGGGATGTTTTTCGATGAAGTGTCTCATTTGCGCCAGTGCCTGTTCTCTGAGGGCTGGTTCTTCTCTGATATCATGTCTGGCTTGCTCCCTGAGTTCAGGAGGCAGGTCTCCACCAGCCCGCTCCTTGGCTTCGAGGATTTGATTGCGTTCGTCATCAGTGAGCCTTGAATCCGGGATATCAGGTTTCCGATGGTGCTCTCTACGACATTCCTCGGGCTGGAGTACCGATGTTGCCATGTTTTATCTGTAACAATTTACGTGATCTGAGGTAAGTCTTATACGCCAACTAAGAAATATAATATAGACTCCGGAACAAAAAAGCGTAGTCGGAAAAAACATAACGTAAATATGACAAATGATAATGTTCCCCGATACATTGCTCGGCAGGACAAGCTGTGTGACGTGTGTTAGATCGTAAAAATAAGAAAAAAAATTATCACACTTTTTTGTTCTGAAGAGTGAGTCTAGGTAGGTATACAAAATATACTTTTTTATATGAGGTCTTGTATTAAGTAAAAATGATAACCGGACCACTACTTGATGATCTAAGAGCCACCCGGATATTCCGTCAGAATCAGATGGTTTCATCACGGGGCTGTGAAGGTTGAAACACAAACTATTAACCTCCTTCTGCCGATTGGTTGATGTAACAACCACGCCTGTCTTATGTAATGCGCATGACCGTCAACAGGTAACGAGTAAAGTTACTCGCTGATAAACCGACGCTGTAATTAACTTCGTAAAAAATAACCACAAAGAAGACTGATTACCGATCTAGGAAAATTAGTAGACTCAAAATGAAAAAAAGAGAAAAAGTTTTACATCTAAAACTTCCTCGTGGAAAATAATAAAAAACGCATTAGATTTCTGGTGTTATCCACTTAATTTAATTTTGAAATTAAATGAGATACATACTCAAAGTATGTAAAAAAAATATTGATTAAAAGAATAGACAGCGATTTTGACGTCTATTAACAGTTTTGTTTCAACCAAAGCCCCTGTCTACGTGTATTTATGGCTACGATTCATATCTTTTAATAGGTATTACATATTACCAAATCAGGTGGAACAGTAGTCTTATTTCCAACAAAACTGAATTGGGAAATGTAGGTAAGTCGAATCGATTTTAAAACGAATTCCAATAATGTTATCGATCGAAGCAGTGACGTAAATAGGGATTGAAGTAACTTCGACTTCGAAATTATAAAATACGTATTTAATAATTTGGGTTTAACCAAATCTTAAACATTTTTTTTTCCTTTTTAGTTTTCTTTTGAAGTCGGTTTTTTTGTTGTTGTTAAGAATATTTTTTATAATCGTAAGTATACAGACCTACCTAACATAACAGTAAGACGTTGTAGATTATTATTTAATTACCAATGACTATTTCAAATGAAAAAAAAATCGTTAAATGGTAAGTAGGTACTCGAATTTTTTTTTCACACTTGGACGTAACACAAAAGACGATATTCTTATCTCTATTACCTTAACTCTGTAATAGTTAATTGTTGTTAAATAATAGCACGTTTAAAAGCTTAAAGATAATATACAAATACATAGCTTCTCTTTTATAGCATGAGGTGTGCAAAGAGCAAAAGTTACTCACTTTTATCTTTAGTGTTATTGTTACACGTTTGACATTTTCTAATTAAATAGATTTATTTTTATTTTTTATTCAGCACCTAATATAAAAGTATTATGACGCCTAAAAGACAGGTTCTCGGCGTTTCGTAAAAAAATACGAAAGATTAATTAAACTTAAATTAAAATAAGTAAGTACCTAAGTACTCTTCAGATGTAGCATCCTATTCTATTAAATATGTAAATACATAATCAAAGTTATTTAATCCTGCATACTAATGTCGATCTAATATTGACCGATAAACTGGTTTTTATTTGCATATCTATGGTAAATATGCGTATCCTAGAAATAAGTATATCATCAAAAATGGTCTCAACCCATTCATAGCCCACCACGGTAAATACTCACCATTATATAACTACTTTTAGGTATATACTTTGCGTTATAAGTGTTAACAATATTTCTAAAACATTTATTACCTACTTGATCCCTTGGTGAATAACAATAACAGCCCCATCAATCGGGACTTATTGTAAATCTAAAATTCTTAACATAAAGTTAGAAATATAAGTTTACAAAATACTTCATCACGATCGGTTTAGCCATTTAAGAGTTCAATGACCAACACTAACGGGAAAAAATGATTTAAATATTATATAAAAAATATATAATAATATATATAACTGCAGTTGTTTTTATTTTATTTATGACTAATAAAAAATTGTTCTACTTTACAATGGCATACTTTACAAAATTTAAAATGCTGAACCTGCTTAAAATATTTCTCTATCTCGTTGATGTCTTTTGCATTTACACAATTTATAGAGACACTAGAAGACCGTACAGACTTTTTTTTTATTTATTTATTGTTCAAAATCTTTGTCGCTGACCAACCACATTGTCTCGTTAATCAACAAATTAATAATACAATACAACATATTATTATAAACATTACAATTACAATCATTAGGTAATTACAGACGTTGTTCTGCAACACAATCTTCTCTTACAGATTGAAAGATCCCTTTATTTTACATGTCAGATACTCCAGACCTTAAGTTTTCATGTAGGTACCAACTTTTAATAAATGCTCAACATATTGGACTACTTTTCTGAAGCGTTTCAATATTTCTATTAATAGCACTGGTCCCTTGAAGTATTTCGACATTAGTAGATACCTCGTACCAGGACCAAATTGTGGTCCTTAACCATACTCGATCCCTTTATAATACATCAAATTATCATTAAAATATGGCAGACGAACTTTCTTACCATCGTGCATTATTAACTCGATCAAAATCATATACCTACGTCGGGTAATAAATCAACCATTACGTAGGCAACCACCAACCAATAACCAGTAACCACTGTCGTTCTCTCTGCGGTTGTGGTCACACCACACTTGACCTTCAAACTTAGGCCTTATGCAAAACTTTCACCACACTTTCTCGTCACGGTAAAAGTTAACACGATCACAATGGGATTTTTGTATCACGAGTTTCGCTTTTTATATCGCAAAAACCTAATTAACTTGCCAATTTCTTAATAACCTTATTACTTGGGTCGTAAAGTCGAAAATTATCTGTACGACTACGTTACTGTTATTAACTGACTGTATAGAATATAGAAATCATCTGTGTGTGTGTCAAAAGCACAACATTACACACATACACGCACACAGACACACACACCGTTTCTATGGTCTCATGGGTGTCACGAACAGTCGGACATAATAATTATTATGGACATACAGACGAGCATGGGCTTTGTCAACTAGTAGCACCACTTGTCAGAATTACGTAAACATACATATACTAAATAGTACATACATACTCAAGTGTAAATCAATATAAATACAAACCTAACTATAATATTTTTGTACCGCCATCATCCCCTACCTCCCATAGACATCGTAACGAACTTCGAGTAGGATTATAAAGAGAAGTTTAATTGATTTGTAAGTCGGACTGTCGGAAACAAGCATAATTCTGTCAAACATTGGTTGCTTCGACTGGGAATCGAACCAATGACTGTCCATACACTGTCGCATGATAGGTTAGGTTTTTTTTTATTTTATTTTTTATAGGTTAGGTTAGGTTTTCCGGCAGAAGCCGGTTGCGCAAAAAAGAAAGGGTTAATTCCGCAAAAATATCACTCAACGATTGTAATAAAGGTCATCCGATTCGACCAGACAAGGTCAATTGTTAATTTGTCTGCATTGCTATATTTATATTATTAACAAATATTATTAATACTAGATGAGAATTTCCTTTGCATTATATTTTTACTTTCAGGTATTAATATAGTAAACGCTGTCATGTCTAGGTACTATGTGATGTACAAGCAATAAAGTGTTTATCTATCTATCTATCTATCTAAACCTTTTAATATATTTATAGATAGAGTCATCAATATATTAGCTGTAATTAAGAAAGTGTCATCGAAGGCGGAATCCAAATACCTTTATCGAAAACTTGTGTCGAAATGTCATAGTTTGGTTGATCCCTTCGTTTACACGTCAAATACTCCGGAACTTAAATCTCCATGTACCTTTGGTTGAAGGTCATCCTTAAGGTCAGCTTTTACTACGACTTTTCAACTACTTTAATAGTTGAATCCTTTGAAGCTTCTTAACAACAACACTTGTCCAATTGTAGTCCTAAACCATTACTCAGTTTAAACGCACCTTAATTATTTCCTTGAAATTGGTACAGCCGCTTAAGAAGAATTCAGTGATAAACACGCGTTACTATAGAAGTAGTTCAAAGTAAAGATTACGCAATTGACATGGACAGACGTCAGTATAGTGGTTTAATAGCATGATGTAGACAAATGAACATCAGGATATCAAACATCAATGCCCACTGACGATGGGGATGCATGGGCGGAGATACAAAGCGCTATTTGATATTCTATGAGCTCCATTATCGTTATCAATAAATCCATTTGGAGTCCACAGGCGTATCACTTACGTAGCAGCATAAAATCATTGTTTGATACCCGTAATCTAAACTCGACTTTAAAACTTACAAGTAGAGTTCAAATTCCCTTGACGAAGTTTTAACAGCGAATAGTAAGGAATTCTATAGTTTCTTTGCCCTAGACTTATAAAAGACATGGCAATGTACTTACTTTGATTGTACGAGATAAGAATTTCCTGCTATTTGACGTCGTTTCGTAATAGAATTGTAAATTTCATATTAAAATACCCGCCCGCGGCTTTAGTTAAAACCCTAGACATACTTATTCCCGAGTAATCTATTTCTACAGAATGCAATATGTTTAGTGAACTTGATATTTTCACAACATAATATTGAAAAAAAAAGTATTAAGCTTAATGAATGTGAATCTTTACATAACCGGCGATATAAAAAAAGTCGTGTGGAAAGGCTCTTAGAGTACCTTATAAATTGAAGTCCTAATCTGGATTAGAGCAGAACTATTACACCGCTTTATTTCAACTACTGTCACTACAAAACGCAATAGCTCACAACAATCTGACGATGTAACTAACTCTTTACTCCCATCTCTCTCACACCCGCTTATTTCTTTAAAGTGGGAAAAGGAAAGAAAAGATGAATTACAGCTTCGTTCGTGCTACTTTCGAAGCCGCGAACGACAACAGAACATTATTTATTGTTGGGTGATTATCAAACTCCGGACGAGACAGATTTATGCATGCAACTTAGATTGAACAATTGCTTAATTATACTTCCTTATTCATTAGGAAGGATATTGTTAGGGTATTGTCGGCGAATCGTAAGATATTTTTAAGTAACGCTATACCTACACTCATAGTCTATAGTCTATACTATACTATATTAACTATACTAGGATTCCCTCATGTCTAAAGTACCATAGACACATACAAAGACAGAGTATAAAAATTGAAAGTCATCATTATTTTTGGCTGGCTGAAAATCGAACCCAGGACCCTTTTAACAGTCGTCCGGTGCATGGTGTAGCAACCATTTTACTATAGGGGTTATTGAGTAAATTCTCGGATTTTTCGAATTACGTAAGCACCTAGAAGTTATTTATTTTCCTTATTTTAAAGTGAAAGTGGGTTAGAGCTTTGCCTAATTTTTGTAACAGGTTTAAGGGGCAGATAAAAATGATTAAAATACTGCATAATGTATTACTTGTATGGCCCTGAACGTCATTTTACGCAATGCTGTAAATAGCCAATAAGTTCCCTATGCAATCTGCTATAACTGGGTCCTTGGAAAAATTTATGGTCGTGGTCCGATTCACTAAAATGCAATTTACAGGATACTTATTGATTGCTCAGCAATCGTCAAATAAAAATTAAAATATCCTACAAAATAATTAATAAACATGGTATTGGTGCCTAAATTATCATCTCTACATTCTCTACAATGCAGTAATTGGCACTCTAACGCGATAAACTCAATAACGACTTCATTGATTCGAATGAGGTTTCTACCAACAAGTAGTAATTAATTTTACTGTTTGATGCATTTAATAAATAACGAGACAGGTATAGGAGCATGAGACAAAATCGTTCAATTTAAAAACACCTTATAAAAAATACTAGTATGAAGTATCTCAAACTTCTTGAACTTAAGTGTTACTTACTAGGTCTAGTAGAAGTAAGTTTAAAGTAACTTAAAATTACTTCCAAAATTCACCACCAAATAAGCACCTACCAATTACCAAAGCACATAAACCTCATTGCACAAAACCATATGGATAACTAACTAGAAATAATAAACTCATATCAACGTACCATAACTCCTAACTAGACAGACATTGTTCTAGGCTACTACGTCACGAGTGACGTCACAACACACGTCACGCGTCGGTCGCGCGCCTCTCTGGACTGGCCGGTCGATGCTCCCGCGCCTCACCGTTAGCTCCCGAAATATTGGGACACACGGCCTTCACCAATGGTGAACTGATGAACTGGTGAACTGGTGAATCTTTGAACTTCACCTCATTAATTGCCCAATTGGACACAGAGGGCCAAACACATTCCGTGGGGCCAAACATAACTTTTAAGGTAGATACTAAATACGCAAGGCGATAGCGTAGCCAGGATTTTTATTAAGTTTTACTTCGTTAGAGTAAGATTTCAAGTACGGTAGGGTCCAAAATGACAGTCTGAAAAATTATATTTCTTTCCTTTTAAAAACTATGATATAGGGATAGGGATGAACCTCAAACCGCTTCTCGAACCTAACAGTCAAGTAGATGGAAAGGGGTTAAAAGATAGTGCAAAAGAAAATGTTTACTTTATCATAAGATACAGGGATGAGATTTTAAGAGGGTGCCTTTGACAACTCTGTTTTCGTCGTGGCTTCGATTCCTGACTCATGTAAAAAGTATTGGTAACATGAATTCTTGAATTATAATCGCATTAACAACTGCATTGCTAACATTGAAAAATATCCACTACTAATTCATATCCCATCGAAGTTTGGTCTACACCCAAAATGCCTCTATTTAAAAAAGGACATACTGAATTCGTCTGATATTTGAAACCTATTATTCAAGCTGTATTCCCTGATTACGCCAAATTAAGAATAAGCTCAGTTTTCCCTGAAATCGCTTGAGGTCTGTGGCCTTTTCGTACATAACCTTGTTCGTATACCTACATAGGAATGCTGGCCATATCCAGATACTTGCGGTCAACGCACTTAGTTCCCCAAAAATTGCTACACAATGCTCCCTGATGAGGGCAACATTTATTTTTTATTAATTAGCTTTTTTATTAGCTTATTTAAATAGCCAATTTTCGTGTGAAATGACTTTATAAGGACATAGACAATGGAATAACGAATGAGTGAACGAATGGTTAGGAAATTCGAAATTTGAATCATGATAAATTATGTTAATTAAAAAATAGCCAGATTAGCATGCCAGTGCAGAATTAACTAGGATTCGTCAAATTCCTGTCAAGATTTGTATGATATGTGAAATTTTACCAACTTCCCAAGTAAAATACTTACTTAAGAATACAATATCATTAGGGTTCCCTATTAATTTTCAACATAAAATATGCGTCACACAAATAACTGTGGAAAATCTCAGATCCACAACAAAGTAGTCTTTACAAACAACACTAAAGTAGTAGAGGAACAGAGTAATATACAAGATATTTTAGTCATTGAAGTAATTGTTATTCTATGGCTCCAATAAATTCTACGTCAGCTTCAATTAAGCCCCATTCTCACCTCGTATAAGGCAGATTGTGTTATTGTACCACTATAATACTATCACGATTCAACTGCTATTTGTTGAGTTAAATCCAATAAGGTTTCTTCATAGTCTGGATATGGTTCAATTGTGTGAATTTATGGTTACTTATATAGAGTATCCAGGTTTCATTATTATCCACTTTAAAACCTAGTTCTTTAGGTAGGTACGTGTTACGCTTACGCAATCACCTAATGTATTGCTTTTCTGAAGTAAAATTAAGTAAAAGTTGATAAAGGAGTGATTAAAAAATGCCTTATTAAGACGTTAATGAGGGTGCTTAACTAGTTCTTACTTTTACATTACATAATTGTATAGTTATTCAGGTTAATAAGGTTATCTTCTCTACAATTCGTATGAAAATGAGAAATAAATAATTAATATCAAAGTTATCGTATTCATACTAATATAGCCGGAACTATAAAAAATAACCGAAATTACAGTTTCAATAAATACCACAAACATTACCTACCTA
>LGAG01000411.1:300486-324792 GCA_001278395.1 Lerema accius
AACTGCATCCCATACCTAAGAAGTGTAAGTTAAATCACAAGACTAACAGTAGTTTTTTTTTATTTTATTACATCACCTAGTTGCTAAGCAATCACATTGTCCCGTAAAGAAATCCCACAAGCACACTATCACAAACAATTGAAATAAAAAACAAAGCAATCTACGTTTTGCAAGTCCCAAAATAGCCATTCTGCACTTAATTATTGTGACTATTTGAAACCAACTCATTGATACAAGCTCTGACTTATCTGTAAAGTTGTCTTCCCTCATAAACTATCATCTGTTTCAGTTACATTCAGTGTCGGTGGTGTGGCTCATGAAAGAGTAGTTCCACCTCCCGACTGGGTGTTGGATTATTGGCACCCCCTGGAGAAGGCACAGTACCCGGAGTACTTCAAGAAACGAGAACAGAGGAAGAAGGAATTCATTGCCATGTGGGAGAAAGAGTATGGAAAACCAGATCCCAAAGATATACCACATCATTAGAACTTTGTGTATAGTGAGTTTTGCAGTTGTGTACATTTCAGATCAATATGAGGAATAATGTAGAGGCAATGTATTGTTTAATTTAAATAAAGGATTAAATTAATTTGTTTTAATTGTTTTCTTGTCTAGAAAGCTTGTGAATTTAAAATCAAAGAGGTATTTCAAATAAACTAAAATATTTCTAGATAAGTATATTTATTAACTTGTTCAAAGAGTAATTTTATTTTAGTTATATACACACCAAGAGTTAAGTGTAACAATGAAATACATATTATATACAAAAGACAAAAAATAAGAACTTGCTAGTAGTTAGGACTTAGGACCACTAACTAGGGCAGCATAATATATAATTTTATGTATACATAATTGTAGTTTACAATCATATTATATTTCTAATTACCATCCAATGGATATATTAAAATTTTAAAACAACTTTTAGAGGTAGTTATGTAAAAATTACAAACAGCTTTAAAATGTATCAAGTATTTTACAATACCTATTATAAGAACAGAATTTTTTTTTTTATTTTATTGTTATGAACAACAATAGTAAATATTTATTGTAGACTCTTGAATATATTAATTATATTTATTACCATACTAACAAAATGCCAGAAAACAATATAACTCCATGGTCATTTTGAAGCAGGGGTTTACATAAAATACAGGTTACGATTACATATTCATTAAGTTTTGAAATGATGTAACCTGCATGTCTGATTTAGCAATTAATTACGTAATACAATAAAAAATATACCTATACATTAACAAGTTACATAGTAGTAAATAGATTCATTATAAAAATACATCAGGGAATAAAAATGCAATGTCTTTATTTTTACCCAATTACACCAGAAAATATTTTCAAGTTACATGTATGTATATCCATCTCTTTGGCACGCTCTACAGCCCTAACAGCTTGACAGATACATGAGGTGACATTAGATTCGTCTCTGTAAGCTTTGTAGTTTTTTTATATCCTTAGCTTGCAGTCAGGTTTTTTCTTTTATCAATAACTACTTGTTAAAATGTATAGATAAAGAAGCTCAAATAAGATATTATGCATCATTCTATAAGTAGATTATATTTACTAAACACAATTCATTGGACTTTTTAACATAATCTGAAAAAATGTTGGCAAATTAAACACAACAGCTAATTACATTAAGGTGTTAAAATTTATCAACATCTAATAATCTATTTGATATTTTGTATGGGAATTTACAATGTTCCGTTACTTAACCTTTGAGATTGATTATAAAATGCCAGCTCATTACACAAAAATACCTCAGTATCATTAAAAATGCAATAACCACCACACCTCCATCGTAACTCAATATGTTACAATAACACAATTCATTTCACTCACTCCATCTGCCACTTAGTCAATAGTTCATCCGGGTACGACCCGTCCGTTCTCGCCTGCCATACGTCCGTGCCGGAGTAGGTGACGAGCCAGTTCGACTAACCCTCAGTTGCCTCCTAAGGTCTGTCCTCGGCCCCAATTGTGTCCTCCAAACATTGTCCCTGCCGGGCGCTGTTGCTGGGTTGGAGCTCTAAACTGAGGCGCAGTGCCGAACCCACCAACATATCTTGTGTCTGGGAATATTTGCTTCCTACAACAAAAGTGTTTAGTAGACTACCTTTAGTATTTTAGTTGTATTACTAGAAGACTTACTCCTTAGCAAAATAAGTGTAGGCATAGGAAAGACTATTTAATGTTACAGATTCTGCTTAAACAAAAATGTATTAAGTACAACATCCTTGTTTTGACAGTGGTGAAAGTGCTTAACCTAATAAAGAGTCTTTTTAGTGAAGAGTTTATAATGTATATTACTTACATTAGTTTGTATATCTTACAGGTACATATTATAATTTACTTACAAGAAAGCAGGTGGTGTAAGAAGAGCAGGACCACCAAACTCCTGGGGGTACTGGAAAAGCAAGAAGAATGACACATGCCCCACCAGGATACCCAGCAACTCTGTCACTCCTCTGCAAGAAACAACAAAACATTATAATAATGTTATCACATTGTATAATATGCAATGTTTAGTATGTACTCTACATATTAACAACTCATAAAAATTGTACTGCACACATTCGTAAACCACAGACATCATACAATGGTTGCATGTTGAGATGAGTTTTCTTGACAATTTCTTGTCAATTGTTATGATTAAACAATTGTATATCATCTGTTTAAGCAGTCTTAGCAATTCTTGTCACACTAAAAGCTACATTTTTATGATACAGTCTTGGTGACAAATAGAATGTCACCCATACATAAGTATGTATGTATAATACTATAAAGTTGTATGTTATCTTACCCTCCATTAATAATGAGATTGAACAAAAACAGCACCCAGGGTAGATACATGGCTTTGAAGCGAGATCCAAACCAGAAGTTCACAATGACGTCCTTGTTGAGCTGGCACCAGACATACAGTACAGAGAGCACCATCGGATCCATAAGAATCTGCATAAAACAAGGAATATTTTACTATGAACTAGGCAAGATTTAAATAATGGTTAAGTCATAAAACTTTGACAGTCCTTGTTCAAAAAGCAACATGTCAAATACCAAGATATACTGTTTTTTAAGGGAACCGCCAACATGCAAATTTAAAATTGACTGTTCATGTCTATTTCTTAGATTTGGCATAGTTTAAAAGCTAAACAACTAACCGGCAAATCAATCAACAGTCCAATGATCAAACAGCAAGCCCAATTGAACATAAGCATATAGCAGTAGTCAGCTGGCTTCCCCATGAACACTCCAGACTCCAGCCTCTGAGAGTAACTGTAGAGGAAGTAGCAGTTTATCAGGAAATGGAAACCGGTTGCCGGTCCTATTGGATAGTAGAACAACGCTGTTAATCCACGCCATACCTGAAACAATGAGTATTTTTTCCTCTCAATAGTGATAATCTGTGTAATGCTATGTAATTAAAACAATGATACACATTCATAGACCAAACCTAGGATTGTGTTGTAGGTACCATGAACAACACAAATGGACAAATACACACCCAAAGCGATCCAAAAACTAAAAATCATCATTCAAACTTGCTTGTTGTTGCCTTGCTGGGAATCGAGTCAGGACCTATTAATGACAATTTAGCCTAATAACCATTTCGTCATACGGTTTGTGATAACGCTTTTTTTTGGAAGCTAAATGTGTTGTCATCATGTTAAAATTACTGTCTGTGTTGATATGAATGAGTGATAAGATAACAGTTGAAAACTTACTTGGAAACGATAAATGAAACCGTAGTAGTCTAAAATTAGATAGCGGTAATTTAATAGGCCAAATCTTGCAAATAAACTTATTCCAACTGTAAGAGTTAACCAGTAACGAGTGAAAAAGGGAATGGCCTTATACAAGTCCTTCAATTCCGTCATTTTTATAATACAATTTGCACTGCGCACTGATAAATACACTTAACGTCAAATTGCACAACTATCTAAAGATACGCATAAAGCGACCGCAAACCGACATTAAATTATGAAACACAATAAATAGAGGGAAGTACACGTGTACCACAAGAATTTGTCCAGAAAAATCAAGGAGATTCAATTTTCAATTCAATGATATTTTGTTTTTAATACACAGAGTACTTTTGTGTGAACAGAACAGACCCAACATAGGAACAGATAATTATCTAAAAAATTGTCTATGCTCTATTAGCAAAAGTGTTACTTGTGTTAAAAAATATTACTTGATCGTTTCAACTTGCTTGACGTTTATTTTAATTAGACAGACAGAGAAATTGTCATTTTAGACATGATATGACAGTGATTTTACGTATAACCTAAAAAGAATCACCCGGTATAAGTTTGTCAGTTTGTTTCAAAGATACTGAAGATATATAAGATTATTATTACTGTTTGGTTTTTATTTTCATTTCTTTCGTGTGTACTGCAGTCGTATAACAGTATTCCTCAAGTAAAACTAAATATGAGGAGTTTAATTAGAAGTGTTATTTCTGCAAGGCGTGTGGCATTCGTCCAAATAAATTCTATTCGCCACAGTTCAAAAGATGCGCAAAAAAAGGACCAAGAAGTAAAGAAGGAAGAGAAAGATGAAGTGAAAAAATGTAACTAAGTATTACTTTATCTTAAACTAAAATAATATTTTCTACGACTTTTTCATATTGCCTTTATTTCTTTATAGATGTAATAGTAGAAAAGTATGGTGGTATTACCACATTGAACATCGATCGTCGGCTTACTCGAAATAGCCTGGATACCGTAACTCTACAACAGATGGCAGAAGCGATCGATGCATTTGATAAAGACCCTGATGCAAAAGTCCTAGTATTTAATGGTGAAGGTGGTACATTTTGTTCAGGATTCGACATTGATGATATCGATGCCAAAGGATACAGTACACTGACCGACGCAGCAGTAAGTTATTATTTAGTTATTTAAAAACTTTATTGCATAAACCTTAAAAATAAGTGTATACCAAAGGCGGGCTTATTGCCTAGAGGCATTTTATATTATCACTTTTACATTCTGTTACCTACTTTAGATTATTTGATTAGTTATGTTAGTTACATCAGTCTTAATGTACAGTCCCTCTTAGTCCCTAAAGTTATAATTATTTGAGGTTTAAAATTACAGTATTTTAGAAACAAATTTTTACATGATTTTCTCTATTAAATTACTTGTTGAATAGAAACCTTACTGATTTAAAAAATTTAAAAGATTTGGAACAATGATTATTTTCATACTCAAACCAGTTGGCTATGCACATCGAAAATCTAGTAATTTTTTATATGAGATTAGCTGACCCGGCAAGTGTTCTGCTACATAGTTTCTTCACCAGGAAGAATTAAAGAATTCTAGGAGCTATAGTTGCTAGTATTTTTGTCACAAGATTGGTTAACCCTCTTGTAGGCACGTCTTCGTCGTCGGCCGTTGTGTGACAAGACCACAATAGCTGCTGTGACAGGATATGCAGTAGCTGAAGGGTTTGAGCTGGCACTCGCTTGTGATTTACGAGTCATTGAGGAAACTGCAGTCTTAGGATGCCTTGGCAGGAGGTTTGGTGTGTATGTTGGTTATTTTAATATTTTATCATTACCTTATGTAATAGTAGATAATATGGCTTGTAACGGGTCTCAAGTATGATTTAATTTAAGTGATAAATAAATGTTTGTTTTTTGGCACTTAACTTTATATGCAAACTTGTGAAAGTGTACAATTAATTATAATTACAAAATTGCCTGTAATTATGGTATATAAAATTATTCTTTTAACTAAATACCAGTCTACGCAGAAATAACTAAGCATTATCTATCTGTCTATCAATTTAAAATAAAGAGGATGAAAAAAAAATTTAAATGTCTAATATTTATAAAATTTATTTATTTAAAAAAATAAGTGACAATAATTATACGGAACAATTTTATGGCACATACTGACAGTAAAAATATTCATGTTGCTTCTATGAATGTTACAGACCAATGTATGATAAAAAAAGTTAATAATATCTGTTAGACTGATGTATAATATATTTTTTTAATGATTATCTGTATTGCAGGTGTACCACAAGGCATGTTTGGAGGAAGGCGGTTGACATCTCTGATTGGGCTCTCCCGGGCATTAGACCTTCTCATAACCGGTCGCCTGATCAACGGCACAGAGGCACATGCAATGGGAATTGCTAGCAAAGTTACTGCAACTGGCACTGGTATGATTTTATAATCATTTAATGTTAGATATAGAGGAGGCTTTTACATTTGGGGAACTTGACAATAGAGAATAGCAAGAAAATGTGTTTTAAATTGTATACTGTGAACATTGTAAAAGTTATAAAGAAATAAGCTTTTTAATATAATTATTATAGAGGATAATGATATAATTATGTCGAAATTTGACCTTGCCAAATAACGGTAACAGATTATAAATTGGTTTGATATCACTGGTTGGATGTTAATCTCAACTTTTGTCAATAGTGAAAAAAATCTGACATATGTGTGATGAATCAGAATTAGTGAATCAAACAGTGTGGTAGTGTGTGTTTCTTTTTAATTCGTAAAATACGATATACATAAAAATAAAATTTAGTTTTCTGCACTTCTGTATGCAAACTTTAACTAGGCTTAATCTTAAAGATACAATAACTAGTCATAAAAGGTTTAATTAAATTAATAAAACACAAGACTTATGACCATTTAAATAAAACTTATGACCGCTTCTATAAAATGTATGACCACCTATAAATATAGGCTTTGATTTCAGCTCTAGGTGAAGCAATGAAACTGGCCAAGTCATTGGTGAAGTTCCCGCAGAGTGCTCTAATGATGGATAAGATGGCCGCTGTCGCCTCTCAACTGAACCCTAACACTGATGAGAGCATGAGAGACGAGGCTGTGATGCAGAGTCTACTCGGCACTGCCATCGAGGACATTAAGCAAGGAGTTTCCAAGTTTAAAGGAGGTTTGTTAGTTTAGTTTTCAATTAGAACCTGTTTGCCAATTTTCTACTAAATCGGTTCAGTGCTTCAGCTGTGAAAAGGTTACAGAAAGATTTATAGTGTTGGTTTGATATGGATTAGGCGGTTTTGAAGTATTACGTAATGCAATTTGGTTTACGGGGGTCTTGTAAAATGTTATGGTGCGTTGCATAAGCGAGAGGAGGGGATCGAACAATGTGTTGTGTAATATTGTTTTTTTTTTTATTACAAAAGAAAACTAAGGTATATGACAGCATAATGGCGAGTTTTAGGTGAAAATAGTCACTTGGGTGTTACGTAACGTTTAGGGAGGGGGAGGGAGGGGTACAGAAAAACAAAAATCTTCAAAAACATTGTTTCGTTATGTGATACTTGAATTACAAATTTCCACAACACAAATAATGAGGGTATTACTGTTTCTAATTGGCGTTTTTTCACAACATATGTGCTACACTTATTATTCAAATGAGGTATAAATTAGAAATTATCACTTGTTTTGTTGAAGGAAACATTGTAAGGTCATCGTGTTAGGATACATTATAATGCAGGTTTTCATAAACACTTCTAATTTAATGGTTAGTTCATTTCACACCAAAGTTTTATTTGTTAGTAAAGAGTACAACCTTACCTCATCTTTCTTGAGTTTATTCCTAGCCAAGCGACTGATTATATGTATAGGTTGTTGTTGTAAATGTAGATACCACAGTTGTGATGAAGGAATAAATGTATTAATTTATTTTATTAATATCATAATTTTCATCACCATAATAAACACAACAACCTACTATTTTTAATCTTTAACATTCATTTATGTATGAATAATTTGATTCCCTCCTTTTTTGAATTCATATCTTCTCTCTAGAAAGACAATCCTGGCTATATATGAATGTTAATAAATCTATCAAACATTTCAGGTGCCGGCAAGCATGGAAAGTTCTACAAACTGACAGAAGTGCCTCTCAAAGACTGGGAGTTAGAGGAAACATTTGAGGAGGTCACCGTAGACATTGAAAAGACCAAAGACACCAAGTCTCAAGATGAAAGCACAAAGAAATGAACCTAGTTGTAAGACATATCAAGTAGAAATGTAAGCTCATAGTGATAGCTACTAATTATATTAAGTTTGTTTAGTTTCACGAATTCACTACAAAACTTATATTATTATTATTATAACTATATACAAAATTCAGTGGGAACATGCCTTTTAAAGCACAAAACTATTAATGATAATCAGGCATCCATAGTTGTAGACGAATGAAGTGATGTAGGTAATTGTATAAACTTTAAATATAGAATCTTAACTTAGTCATAGACTTAGCTTTGAACAATCACTGCTAACCACTTGAATCAGTTGACTTGTGTAATTGCATGAACCGACTGTCTCAAGCAATCCCTCTATGACTATCCTTAGTGTAGTCCATGACAGAATCTCATGGTTTTTCAATAATTGGTCATAGTTTGTGACCTTACGAAAATATAATATGAACCTTGAAAAGAGGGATTTGTGACTAAATAATCTTTTAGCGAAAATATGGACTTTTTAAAGATTTCATGTCTAAAAATTTACAAGAACAAATACAAAGGGCTTGCATAGGTTTCTTTTTAAATATTGATTTTTATAATTTAGAAAGTTAATGGCATCAAAAAGGGGTTGAATGGAAACATTTCTACTTGATGTGTTGGGGTTTAATTTTTACCTCTAGGAGTATTTATTTTGCTTTAAAATATAGTTATTTAAGCGTTATGTATTTGTTAAATAAATTTCTAGTCGACTTTAACTTTTTCTTTACTGTAACCCCAGTTATTCCACTATTATTAAAATTACTTTATCCTTCGAAAATTGTGAATTTTGTGAATTGTTTGTGAAGATGTTGTCTGCAATAATGCTAAAAATGGTAGAACTTGTATATAGATAATTAACAACTTCATCTATCTATGTTCTAAGGTAAATTAACCGAATGACCACAGATAATAAATAAAAACAAAGGATATTTTAATTTTAGCACTTATTTATTTAAAAATAGCATCAAATTAAAATCCCTCATCATCTTTAATCCCCTTTTCCGCTTGGTACTTGTAGTGCAGCTCCGAGCAATCCTGGTTGGAAATATTGACCCATCCTTGTGGATGGATGTGGTATACACGGATGATACCGCCCGAGTACGCGTCGCGGTGAGTCGCGTGGTAAATAGCTCGACGTCCCAGTTCTGAGAAGTAATTAGTAATTTAGTTTATATCTTATTCATCAATAATTGCAATAAGTCTTTACAGGAAGATATTATGTTGTTAAAACAATATATAACGTAAGAACGTTTTATTCAGCTAAGCAGCTCGTCAGTAACAAATATAGAAAACATTATTTATGTACCCACAATAAGTTGGCGTTATTATGATTTAATAAAGAACTATGTGGGTAGTCAGATCTTTTGTGATTTCCTAAAAACATCCTTTTGAGTTAAGCCAGTATTCTATTAAGCATATATTACAGAAATACTTGGGTATGTATTACTTCTAATTGCCATGGGGAATAATAACCCAGTTAACAGCTATTTCTACGGTGTTAATTAAATTTACCTTGTGCTTCTTCATCAGTAAGATCCCAGTGGTATCCTGAATCCAATACACCAAATGCATAGACAGATCCAGAGCCTACTGAAAACACCTTCCCAGGTGTGCGTGTACCTTCGCTGTCCACATAGTACAGTTGGGCGCCCTGATAGAAATAACACAATTTTATTATGTTGTTAATGAAGCATTTGGACGTTGTTAAATACATTTCTTTAACAAGACTCTCAGATTCATAGGTAGGACTGATAGAAATGCATATCTCTATTAAGTTATTGAAATCAAAACCGAAAAATTTTGTTACATATCATTTAATTTGGCCCTAAGTATGGTATATTAATGTGTATGTTATATTGGTCAATATGTCACATATGAGTTATTAGAATTTTTTTTCGTTATAAATATTATTACTAGAGCAATGATAAGGGGAAATAGTAATTTTAAAAATAGTTTTATCCACAAACAACTTTGCCATTTGACACTTACCCGTTTATCAAAACCAGCGAGCATCATGCCCATGCTAAGTCCCATGCCTTTGTAGTTGTACACCATGTTGGCCATCAGCTTGCTGGCTGCGGCCACGGAGATCCTCTCACGGTTCCTCAGCTCGTACAGCCGGCACTGCTTGGCTAGCACACGGTCCCAGTAGACGCAGTCTGCCGCTCCACCAGCCAGGGTGCCTGAGAATAACAAAAGGTCATATCAACATGTCATTATAACTTGTCAACATGGTATATCAATTATATAAAAATAGCGTATAAGTTGAAGTGGCATTATGACATTATATACTTCATCAAATTTTACTTATGTGATATTGTTATTTAAGTGACAATAATGCACTATTAGTTAAATGCTACTTTCAGGTTTTGCTTCATCAGTGAATAATATCAGCAACTTAGATTCTGTGTTGTTGATGCCATAAACGCAGTTACACTCTTCATCAAGTGACTCGTATTGTTCATGACTTAGACTATTCAGAATCAAACTCACCAAGTAGATAATCATTGATTTCCACAATCTTTTTCATTGTTTGTGATCCAATGAACTGGCCGCCAGTGGCACGGGAGTCCACAGCCAGCAATACACCACCCTAAAAAATACAATACACTTGTAAAATACTTTTATACCAACTCCTAATACATTAAAAAATCGGTAGAATATTGTTAAGTAATAGAATAAAGACTGGTTTGTCTGGAAATTGCTAAGGAAGGTTAAATATATCGGCAAGTCGTATAAAACTGATGAATTTTAACTTACCTTGTATCTGAACCCAAGTGTAGTTGTCCCATGGTCGAACTGGATTTTAATGTCACGTCCCGTCTCATCCTTCCTATTAAACTGCGCGAGGGTCTCAACAGGCTGTAATGAATACAAATGAATTTATAAAATACCACATTTTACGGTACTTTAACTGTTTTCGGCGTCACAATAACCTTAACTTACATTGGAGAATGGAGGTGCAGCAAGTTGAGCACTGTTTGTGAAATTCTGGCTGTATCCAATTACATCATTCTGGAAAGACGCGAGAGAATCTACCGGCTTCAAATTAATTTTCTCATCCAGGCGGCAATAATCTAATAGAGCCATTTTATCAAAAAAATATTTTCAAACTTTAATACTGAAGATGACAAGCGAAAATCAGAAACTGGAAATCATGAACACAGACAAACAATAGAAACAATTGACATTTTGACAATGTGACAATGACGTGAAATTGACAAGCTTATGGAGTTGCTATATTAAAAAAATATATCGGTTTGCATTAAAAATAAAAAACCCAGTAAATGCATTTTTACAAAATATTTTTGTAATAGTCATATTTATTTACATACAATATTTCCTTTACATATTAAATAATTATAATTTCCTTTTTATTATATTATATACTATTTTTACGTATTTTTATGCACATTATTTATGCTACTCACTGCTAGATGGCGCTGAGGCCCACATTTTAACATATGGCTCTACCACGGTATAGAGGGCTCTCTATTTTTAAAACATGGACATGTATTAAGTCTCTCTATTGTGGCTCTACTTTTCTACATTTCAATAAGTAATTTAATTTAGGTACATATGCAATAAGCAATATTTAGTTAAAGTTATTAATAAACAAATACTTAAGTATAATGATCAATTGATCGATCTTAATAAAATGTAATTATGTCCTGCCGACCTAATTATAAAGATATAAATAAGACATTTCTTGCATGTAACAATCAAAAACTTTTTAGTTATTATTACAAAAGCTAACAATCAAGCAAATAATTATGAAATAAAAAAGGAATTTCTTAATTTTTATTTCAGCATCTCTAAAGTAGACGGATTATTATAAAAAAAAAAACCTTAAACGAACGTAACAATCAGTTATAGATTCGCAAAATCAGAACGAAGGGTCGTATTATGAGATTCACCGAATTCAAATTTATCGAATAAATAGTCAAAAGCGTTAAGAAACCTATGATTACGTTATGAGTCAGACTATACCGGGGTATCGATACGATCTCTAATGCGGGTTAAGTTGAATTGCCGAGTTAAAGTCTGTCATTACGATCAGGAATAGATGCCTATCTATTAACTTTTTTACTTGTAGTCTTATTTCTTTGTAGTTTTAATTCAGATGAGTGATTTAGTCTGTATACGTCGTTATTACTTTCATTTTATTTTGCATACCTTACCTACTTCATTAAAAAAAACTTTTTCATTTTCATTTATTTAGTAACATATTTAAAAAGATGTGCGGGGGAGTTTCTTTCCCCTTTCTTCTCCTCCATATTAAAGCACCTTTACGAAATGGGGGTAGATTAAAAAAAAAAATGTTTGACGTGCATAAGTGTATCGTTGATACCTGCATGAATAAATGATTTTGAATTTTGAACACTGCAGTCATAGCCCGACACTAAAATTGTTAGCAGAAATTAATAATCTAGAAAAAACATTTTTAAATTAGTATTCAGAAAATTTTGAATATCTAACTAAACAGTTAACATGAATTTCTAACCAATTTATGTATCAGTAGAGCTAGGATTTGGACAGATTTGTTCTTATTAAAATGCCTCCGAAATTCGTGACATTATGGCAGCCGCGGGCACCGACACTGTTCAGTAATATGGTGACCAGAGCTTCTCAATTTCTTCAGACAAGTTTCGGAGATTTTCGAAATTTCTGGACAGTTTTGAAACTCACGTCAAGTTTTGAAGCTACCGGCAAGTTTTGAGACTTCGAGGAAAAGATTCGAGTTGCAAACAAAAGTATAAATATAATTAAGTAAGTATAATTTTTTTTTATTCAATTTAAACTTTTATGTATCATAATTAATTATGTTGATGAATAAGGAGATCAAAAGATAGCTGCCAGCTTTCTTGGCTCGTGATACGTCACAACGACCTACCGAAACGTCTGCATAATTTTGATAGCGAGATCTTTTTACTGAAGGGTGCCTTCCTCCTGTGTCAAAAAGGAAATACAGTGAGAACTTTGACGGCCCTGGTACAACAGTAATTATTATGGCGAATTACTGCTCCTGGGTTCGATTGCCAGCGATTTTTCCTCACACACACTCAGGGTATGTAAAATATTACACTTTAATGAAATTATACAATATTTTACATACCTACTCGTATTTCCAATTTTGTTATGCTTTCTTTTTTTTCTCGCTAGCTGACAACGTATCGTGATGTATTCTACCGTCAACCCATTTGTCGATTGTTTCTGAAAAAAAGTTTAATTTATTAATTGGATCTAAGTATAACTAGGTTTATGCTACGTAAACTTAAAATAAATACCATTAATAATATAGGGACTTATCTTCCTAGTTACCTGGTTACCATAACCAAATACCAGAATACAATGATCGCGTGACAAACAGTCTACTTTCAGTATTCGTATTCCTATGGGAACCTGCATCTCCTGCCCTAAGCCTTCTGATAAATTGCAAGGAATTCGGCAATGTGCTAATACCTACCTACGTTGTTAAACGGGCCGCATTTACACCAAAGTGTAACAAGTTTGATTTTTATTAAATGTTCTAATATTTTTGTGTGTTTTTTAGATGTTTTTACGGTTTATATTGAATACCTGATTTGATATCACTATTAATGTTTAAAACGGAGGCAACTTTTTGAAGCTAAATGCAGTTTGTACAATATTAAAGATTCGTACGTGACATTGTTTTAATTTGGCCTTCATAGATATTTGTTACATCTGAATTTTAACCTTATACTACCTATTATATGCCAATTTATAAAATCTCAGACATGAAACCAGCAATCTTATAGTTTCATTCTATTTCAAAATAATTTAACTACAAGTCGGATATAAAAAACAATTTTTTTTGGGCTATTTCATTTTGTTTTTTGTCTATTTAATGATACAATGATAATAGTATAACGCAGTGTTAGTTGAGTATGACTATGAAATACTTCTTTATATTAAATGCAACAATTTAATTTTACATTCAATATTCATTAACGACCTTATAAATTATCAACAGCATTGTAACATTTTCATAAGCATTTTCATTATCAATGTTGCTGTTAAAAGATACGCTTTGGTGTAATGCGCAGCGTTCGAAAATTTTAAATTTAGGCTATCATTTCGCAGAGCTAGTCCAGTGGTATACTTTTTGCTAACATGCACTTTTGGGATTGACGAAATTCGTGACTTTCCTTGTGGCGTGCGCACGACTTTTGAATTTGACGCGCGAGTAGGTTGTGTTTAGCGCCGGCTTTTGATTTCGGTTCACACAAACCGCTTTTGTTATGCTAATCCATGATTAGAGCTCATTTTTAATTGTAGACGTAAGGTGGATATGCTTTCATACTACTGAGGCAGGGGTAAAAAAAAATGTTTTGCTTTTAAAAAGTTTCGACATGCCGCGCATTTCTTTAAAAACATTTTACACGCAAAATAAGACTGTAATGAATCAGGTAGGTGTTTTACATAGGTATAAGAGTATATTAAGGTATTATAACTTCACTATCGTTATTCGCATCAAAGCAATCCTAGAATAGTACTTGAATTAAAGAGAATATTATTCTATTGATAACATTGACGTTAAGTAATTCATTTTGTTTTTCAATGAAATTCTGTCTTATAGTTCGCATTACTGTTTTAACATGAAATCCATGTAAAAGGAATTAAGGGCTCTGTATTTTTCCTACTCTTTAACCCAACATTTTATCATTTCGCAGTATTAAACGTTTAAACATCAAAATTAGTCGCAGTTTGTACCAGGCTATCATAAGATCCTGTAAACCCAGTTGTTAAGCTCAAAATCTTGGGTTCATCTACCAAGAGTCGTCATTATTGAAATTTTTAACATCAGAGGAGTAGAGGTAGTTGGATTAGAGGTATGTAGGACAGGGATAGTTAGATTTGATGTTACTCGTTGTGAAATACCGTGTAATGTTGCATGCTCCTTATTAATATTCGAAAATAAAGAATATTGCCATTTGCCCTCCGGGAAGGGGAGTGTATTTCAAATAGAGTTTTAAACTGTGGCTTTAATTTGTCGATAAAAATTAACTCTTTGTATTTCTTACCATTGGCACAAATCTTTTTATATATTTTGATCAAAACAATAAATCTCCGTTTATTGATATTTCAGACTGTTAGGCTATGTAAAGTGCATGTTCAGTAATTTGTATAAATTGTGCAAGTTGTACTATTCGATTTGGCAATACATTCGCATTTAATAAAAGATGCCTCGTATTAATTTTGTTTGTACCTCCATATTATTCGTTATTCGTGCGCGAGCGGCGATAGCCCCCCGTGCAGAACTTCAGGTCGTAAAAACGGAGCCGAATTGTCTAATCGGTGTCGCCGTCGTTTTTAGGTGACTTCGTATGACTATGACGGCATCGAAATTAATCGTAGTGTTCGCTGTTTGTTTGCAAGTGTTTACAGTTTCGTTTAAGTGTGCCTGCCATCCCTCATATTCGATATCTTACGTGAAGTTGGAAGACAATTTGGCGACGAAGCATCTACTATCTAGTCGCCGAGTTTGCAGTCGCCACGGAACGGAATTAAGGTTGGTGGATTCCCTTTTTAGATAATAGCATTAAGCCTAATTACAGCATTTAATTATTTTTCCAATACCAATTAGTTTACTACTTACTACCTACATACTTTGGTCCGTCTGCGTAAACGGACACTGTCGAAGATTCGCTAATATTAATCTTTCAAAACTTCACAATTAGTTCTACTCATATGAATATTAATAAAATATTAATTGTCATAAAAATACATTTTTTATTTCGGTTCGTAAAGTGAATTTTAACGACAATATCAAATATTGTTAACATCACTAGAAGGAGCGGGGCCGATGGTGAGCGATAGTAGTGGTCGCGCCGCGGGCTGCGTGCGCGCCACCCTTTCATTTTCTAATTATATAACTGGCAACACTGGCCCGTGCGCGACCACTCGTAACTTCTTCAATATTTTGAATTTAGAATTAACAGCCGGTATCGCGCAGCGAACTACAAGACGGAACAAAACGAATTTCTTATAACCAGAATGAGGGCTTGACAGTACTATAGGTCGAATTTTTATTTTTCGACTGCAAAGACCGTCACATATTGTTAAATAAAAAATATAGATATTTTCTTAAGTGTAATTTTATCTACATTAAACAATTAAAGTCCACATGTTACCCACACTATGAAATTATAGATCAGTCGTTGTCGTACGTAGAGACATCATAATTTACTTATGCATTATAATTGATAAAAAAAATAAGAAAGTTAGTATCATTAATATAAAAAAGGAAACAATATAGGCATATTGCATGTAGCTTCGTTTGTCTCTTTTGAGATATAAAAAAAATAAACGGCGCGCACGACACGCGTCAGTTCCGCCGGATGGCAGCACCGAGCCGCGGGCTCTCAATTTGAATAATGCCATTCGATTAGCCATTTTCACGGTGTGGAATATTATGCACCCGCCATCCATACGGGAATATCATAGTTCGGTTTTTTTTTTACATTGCCAGTGCTATTATAATAGACAACAGACTTAGCTATGACTTTTTAAATATAGAAAGTGAAGATTGACATATTTTTAGTCTACTGCGCGGAGACAATTTTTTTCCGAATGTTTAAATATAATTTTAATGAGTGACACATATTTTTGTAAAACTATATAGGTACCTTCCCAATTTTTAAGTCTGGATTTTCATTTCTCTATTAATTGGATGTTTACGCGGCAAAATTTTCATTGATTAATTTCTCCTCAGTGATGAGAAGAGACCTTAAAAGCACTTAATTCATGGTAGCTAGATTATAATAACAATTTCATATGCCTGCATCCAAATAAATTTACAAAATAATCAAGTATCCGCAGGCTTCTAACGGTAAATTTCTGATTTACGCAAAACCAAATCGCCTGACCTTTATATCAATGAAAACTCAATTTAAACCGTGATTAATTTGTTTTAACCACTATAATTAACTGCTTAATCACCTAGTGGTTATGGATTACATTGTTAGTTTCTTGACAACATCGGCCCTAGAGCGTAATACTAAACGGTGTGTGGACGAAATCGCTGTTACGAGTTTTGCTTTTTGGGAAGTGCCTATTAGAGGTGAATAAATTTGATGAATGTTGCAGCACAATTACACTGCTGTTGTTAATATCGAGATGTAGTTGGTAATTAAGGCTTCGATTAATTGAGACAATTGTAATAATGTTATGAGTAATTTCTTACTAGTTACAAAACTTAATTTTTTCTCAGATTTGATATGAGAAATTATACGAAACGAACTTAGGACTAGTTACTAGTCAGATATCAAACGCATTGGTGACTTTAATCTGTTTCTTTGAAGCAATATTATGCAATATTTTTAAAATAAAAAATAAACTTTATTTTTCTTGATAATGTTAATTGTATTTTTGCGGCCATTTAACGATCAGGCAAAACTCCATTAATATTGAAACTAAATTAATTATCTACCTATAAAGAAATAGTACAGTAGTAATTCATAATTTTCAGTTACCTCTCGAGCACAGACCACTAATTGCAGACAAATCCTATAACCGTGTTCTGAGGGTCGTAACAAGCTTACCATAGACAAGAAGTGTCCACGCAGATCCCAGAGGAATGATATTTCATTACCGCCCCTGGGAAAGCGCGCGGAATGAATAAACGCGAGTTGAGAACAAAAATCAACACGTACTCTATGGTTGCTGTTCATTTTAAACGGATGTTTGAATCGTATAAGTGGCTCTAGATGGATGTGGTAGTTTTAAGTAATTTTGATGAATATTTCTTTTTATTTTAATTTCTTGTCACATCATTTTTAGAGGTTTTGTATGAAATAAGTCATGATTGTGTTTTCGATCAAAGGTTAATTTAATTTCCCTTACGTTCTTCTGTTATGTTGTAGGTACTTGTAAATGTCAAAGTATTGTAACGCACGTACCTATGGGTAATGTTTGCATCTTTACATTAAATGAAATCAACAAATTATCTCAATCAATTTAAGAAAACACTATTAAGAAGAAAAAAGAAAAAGGATAAATTCCTAATTCAAAAACCAGGGCCGTCTTTACCCGGGGGTGCAAGGGGTGCAGCCGCACCCGGGCGCGGGGTACTAGGGGGCGCCGAGCACTAGAAACTTAGATTTTTATTAGGTGCTTACATTTAGATTATTTGCGATTTTTTTTATGTCCATAAATTACAGAGTTTTGTGAAATGAATAAATAGAAAATTGAATTTATTTTGCGTTTTTTTTGCATCAATAGGGGCGCCGGCTAATCAACCGCACCCCGGCGCGGAATATGCTTAAGACGGCACTGTCAAAAACACACCTATAACAAAGAACACAACACTGGACTGTAGTAGAAATATTCACGAAAATTCCTTATAATGCCGTATCCGTTATTTCGTATTTTCGGTAATCCCTCTGGATTACCGTCCTCTGAACGTCAAGTGTCACTCAAGCGGAGTATTGACAGTGCGGATTATATTAGATGACCCCGCCTTTATTAACCTATGCACTTTGTGTACTTACTGCGAAACAAATTGAGTATGCTTGTAACATTATTTCGTCTTTTTATGAGATTATTGTATGCATTTTATAATCATTTTTATTTGTCAAAATGTTATGCAGGTTGGGAGTCTATTGCTAATAATTTTTTTTAAAGAAATACAGAGTGAGTAAGTACGATTTCATGGACCATTTTGCTGTTTCGCAAAATTGCAAAATAGCTACAAAAGATTATTATTATTACGAGATTATAATTACGAGAAATTCTAGAATTCTCGATTACACGCCGAATGTACTGTAAAAATTTAATTAATAAGAATAAACCCGACCTATTGAGGGCCCCGAATGACTGAGAATCAATATTTAGAGTTAAACTGAACATAGTTTTTATAAAATAACCGATCCAGGAAGAACAAAATCACTTTACAATAGGTCTCCAAATTTTTATGTGTCCATTGGTTCTAAAATTGTTATAACACCGCTCTGAGAGACCTGAAGCAATATGTCTAACAATACCTACTTTATTATATTGTCATAAAATCTCTATCCTGCTTTCTTCTAGTTTCCTCGCAGACGCTACGGTTAGGTATATTTATCACCGCATCGATAATACCATACAGCTTTGTAAACTTAATAAAGGGATCGCTCAAACACGGTCACGCGACCCGCCCTCAGCGGTCACGTGGCCCTCCGCACAGTACCTATGGGCTTTCGCGCGCGAAATTACCACAGATCAGTCAAATGTAAATTTTTTTTTGCAGAAATTAAAAAAGTAAAATTTTTGTTTCGTCTTTTTAAAAATAAATAAGACGTTAATTTAGAACAAGATTGAAATAAATATTGCTGCAAAAATTATTTAAACGTTCTTAGTTTTGCTATGTGCAGATAAATTATTATTAGCTCTGAGAAATGTTTACACGTAAAGAGAAATAATAGAAATTAAAATTGTTAAGTGCTGAAGTTCATTAATGCTGAAGACTCATGTAGGTACCTAAGTCTTGAAATTATCATAAGCTCAAAACAGGCTGGACACTGCATATAGATTCTGCTGTTTAAAATAATGTCCAAAAAATTTTCTTTTATATCGCAATATTAAATAATTTGGCTATAACACTCACTAGATTGCACACAAAATTGCAAAACGCATACATTAAAAAGCCCAGAAGTTGTAATTGTATGTAGACCCCAGATATCACTTTGCGCGCAAATCTGACATCTCACATCGTGTTAGAATTAGAAACTCTATAGGATATTTATTAGGTACACAACAACTGCTACTATTATGGTATAATAACCGTTTTATGTTTAAGTAACCCGCGAACCCACTGGTCATAGACTTGTAGCCTAATTTGTTCTGTAAACAAAACGCCGGCCGCCGCTAGCGATCACGTGTCACCCCACAGAGTAGATAGTGATCTTTGGCGCGCGAAATTGTCTATGCTCTGCGCATATTTCGTTTTTTGGAACAGGGTAAAAGAAATGATTTTTGGCTGACTGGAACTGAAATCGGTGTGCATATATTTATAGTATAAAAAAAAATTTTAGACATAGGTATTACAAGATTATCCTTTTATAAAAACTTGTTATTATTGTAATCACAATTGCCGGTGGTAGCCTTACGTTAATAAAATGACGAAAAATGAAAAATTGTTATAGTTTCATGTTATACGAAAGAGACCTTTGGTTAAAAATAAAATTATTATTGAATCTTGCATCAATTAAAATACAGAGCTTAAAAATTCCGTAGACATAAAAAAACAGAAAAGGGATGGATTTGCTACGAATCAGATTCTACTACATTTCTATTCAAACTTCAAAGTCACTTGTTTAAAAAACGTTTACCGAAGCGATAATATCTTTGACCGTAACGATATTACAGATAGCCTACAATTTGTCACCATCCCCTTGAGTATACAAAGGCTCACAGATAAAACGTCGAAGGGGCGACTTCAT
Source organism: Lerema accius (assembly GCA_001278395.1). Taxonomy (NCBI): domain Eukaryota; kingdom Metazoa; phylum Arthropoda; class Insecta; order Lepidoptera; family Hesperiidae; genus Lerema; species Lerema accius. Next base: position 320,943 of record LGAG01000411.1, read on the forward strand.
CAAACCAACAACCAGCGTCATTACGAAATCTGCATAACTGCATTGCCTTGCGGTACGGTCGCGGTTCGATTCCCGGGGGAGGCTATCCGTATAAACTCGATTGTTATTGACGAAATGCCTATTAACACTAAAACACTAAGAATGCAACCTTACTGCCAATATTTTTAGAGTCGAATTTTGATTAAGATTAACTGGTACATACGTCGTTTTTAGGAGATGCTTCATACATGTCACCCCCATAGTTATTATATGCAAATAATACGCATAATTTCGGGCGCCCTATTCCGTGTTTTATCTACTTATCTGTGAAATGGTTCAATTAGAGAAGCGTGTTCAATTCGCTCTGCGTGGAGCGATGCAAATTATCGTGATACTGTTGGAATATGCTAAATGATTTATTGCCGTACGAAGCATTGTTATATTATACATACTTACTACAGTTAGTTAATCTTCAAAGTTATTAGAACTAAGTTTGGTATTCGCAAGTTATATTAACTAAACTGGTAAGCAATTTTTCCTATTCTTTGTCTATGCCTTAGTATTGCGTGTTACAATACAATACTCATTTTACTCAGCCAATATTTTTTTTAATGTCACTTATTATTTTTTTGTGTGAAGAGAAATTTAAGAATAATAAAAGTTACAGTTTACAAACATATTTAATCTCTTTGTACTTGGGCGTATTCTTAAATTTTCGGTCATAATTCTAAACTGCTTGAAAACTCTTGCTGCAAATGTCTTGAAATAAACCTAGACTTGTAGTTCCAAAATAATTGCGTATACCCTACTAAACTATAACGTCTCACCACGTATCACTTGAATAAGCTGTTACAGATAAATTATAAGCGATGATTACTAGTGGTAATAATTGTAGCAATAGTAAGCAATAAGTAGGTAATGTTACGAGTATGTGCTTAAAAACAAAATTTTGACTCTACCAAGAGATCGAACATTTATAACCATTAACGCGCACAAAAACTATTAAACCCTCCAATTTAACCTCGTCTATAAAACCAAATAAATCAAGAAAAAAGCAAACACATACGACTATTAATATCTCTATATCCTTATACTTAGTTGATAATTACAGTTTAGGAACGCCGAGGTAACGTTCGAAAATTAAAAGAGTGGAACGTTTTAAAACGCGGCACGTATCATTATGTTTGCATTATTTTGTTCTTATTTTGAGGCGACCTGAGGTTAAGTTGGGTCACGACACATCCCAATTAAGGGTGATTAGACCTTATAATTTATTGAGTGCGTTCAGAAACGCGGCTGGTTTCGGTACGCTTTGAGGGAACGTGTCCTGGCGCCAGCGTCTTTTATTGTAGGTGTTGATTTGCGAACGGAGCTTCTTAGAACGATTTTGAAATTTGAATGTTCGCGGTTAGAGGTCGATGGCCTTTTTTATTTTTTTTATTCTTGTCTCTGGTTTTGGGATCTGACTAAACCTACACAAAGCGAAGAATTTGTCTTTTTTTACTATTTTTTTATTCACGCAATCCATCTTTTTAAGCAATACGCTATGTTTCCATCTAAATGTACTTCATTACCTTATAGAGAAACACTGTTGATAATTGTTGGTACCATACCTATTGTAACTTATTGAGAGTTCCGTAAAACAACTTGTTCTTACAAACCTTATCCTCGAATTTTTCATTTCATTTTCTCTTTACAAGATTCCCTAATAAGATAAAATATATCAATAGGACAAGTCCTATTCCTCCCCGAAGTACTTTCACACGTTTTTGCATGGCCGAAAATTGATAGCGTTTACAATAAACGGTCTCTAAGCCTGTAATTAAGAAAGCCGTGCTTTCCCCATCACCTTCAACGAGGCGCCACAGCTCTTTGATTAGACACTGCCCACGCCCACGCGTGGGACACGCCTTGATTACAATAGAATCTAATGTTTTAAGTGTTATGACAAAACATAGGTACATTTGGCTTATCTGTGGAACATTGTTAGGTACAAAATGTAAAAACGTTCTATAGCAGATTTTGTTTAATTGGTTTGTTCCTAAATTTCAATTTTATTACACACAATTTGTTTGGACTGTATCTTTTTGTTCTATATATTTTTTTCGGGTTATAATGTGCCATACGTGAAGCTCCATAATTATTTATAGTTACAATAATTTTCATTTTAAAACGATTTTTGCTAAAAATATTGGAACTTTTAATTATATTTCCAAGAGTCCTATCTAGTATTCAGATAATCTTATAAAATATGATGATTGTCTTATAGATTTTTCTTTTTTAAATTTATAAACGAGGACACATTTTGAACTACGTTATATGTCCATTTGCAGAATAAATAGGTCTTTACAGAAATATAAAATTTATTTGCATCTATTTCTAAGCTAAAACATAGCTCTACGAAGTACTAGGCAAGCATAACCTGCGAGGAGGCTGTACAGATATCGATCAAGTAACGGAACAAGCCGGTCATAATGGCCGTCCGTCCGTCCGTCGCTTGTTACCAGTTATTATTCCATCGTATCAGCGCGTGCGTGGCCTTAGGCCATTAAGTGCACTTAGCCTTCGAATTTGAACTACTTTCTATTCTATTATATTTTCTCTTTAGTAAGATTTGTTTGATTATTACTTACTACACAAGAATCTTGTAACTCCCCTTGACTTGACATAATACAAAAAAAAAACAAATTAGCATAGATTATATTTTCAAACCACATAACTAATCTGTTCACGAAACACAAGAATCATAGACAAACTTGATTATTTTTTTCCAAATTCAAAATGGCCGCTATCGCAATATGGCGCAATAATGGATTACACTTGCTTAATTTCCTGAAGACAACAATTTCTTTCATAATGCAATGTCACCATTGTACATCGAGATTTTTATTTTCTTTTAGGTTTTTTTTATATGTCATCACACCATTCACTTCTGTGATATCAATCAAGTTTGCAAGTGATCAACAACCCCAGTTCCTGATCAGACTGGCTGGCGACAAACCAGAATGCAAATGATGCTATTTGCAGTTAAATTACAGTTGACCGCCATCTTGGACGTGACCTACCTTACATGAGTGGTCAGTGTTGTCATTGGTTGCGATTCTTTGCTTTGTTTTTAAAAACGACTGTTGTATGTACTCTGTGGTAGATACAAACAAAAAAAAAACAAAACAAGTGTCGCCAGGCAAGTTTTTTTTTATTATTTTGTGCCAATCGTTTTGCAGAAAGGTAACAAGTTGCAGATTTTGTTTTCTAATTATACTTAACATTTCCATTTTCCAATATTTTTTAACTTTTTATGCTTCAAAAAAATTTCTTATGATAGATAGTCCTAATCTTTAATAAATAGAATAGGTAATAATATTATAAATTATTAAATTATAAGCTTACAAAAGTACGTGCGTAGCAATTACTGTCATAAAATATATGTTTAAAATTGTATGTGACTGTTACATTTATTCCTTACAAATGTTTTTCTCTATCGATCGATACAACGATTAGATATATTTGATTTATAACATTGTTATTATAGAGTTCGCGAGCGCTTTCTCTGAAAACCATAATTAAGACGGACCGAGATAGCAAACTGATAGATTTATTTTTAACACGTGGGCTTAAATACATAGGTACCTAAATTTATGTCAAACAAATAAAGATGAAAATTATAATGTCAATTGTTTTTAATCTCAGACCGAAAAATATATAGATTCCGTCTTCGTAACAAAAAAAGCGTAATCGAAAAAACATAACGTATTAAACAAATGATAACTTTTTTCGATATATTGTTCGGCAGGCCGTGCTCTGTGTATATATTATAGAATTTCAACGTTTCTATCGAAACGTAAAGAAAAGAAAAAAAATTACGTCTTTT
>LGAG01000411.1:337189-349189 GCA_001278395.1 Lerema accius
TGTAACTAATGGAAATAAAACATAACAAAAAAGCCAAACTGAAAATATTTAGCTATTCGTAAATCACAAATTTGCATACCCATATGCCATCCCTATTAGTTCGGCTTCAAGAACAAACTTCATCGCTTTGAAATCATTCCATTCCATTCGGTCAATGATTCGTTCATGAATTTTGTATTTTGTTTAACTGTTGCTTTGTCTATGGCTGTGACAGATGGTAAAGTTTACTTTTAATGGCGCGTAAAGTAAAGAAATGGGGGACCATCACACGAGTGATTAAATCTACTTCTAAAATATGACAAACAATCTATACTGTTAATTATTATACCGATTCTTTAATCACGTTAAATTTAAATTCAAATTCAAATCATTTATTTCGTCTTAGGAACTAATCGCTCACTTAACGAATATCAAAACTTACAATATAAATAACATTATAAAAATTAAGAAAATCATCAAATAAAAAGAAAGTTCCTAAAGCCTCCTAAGACGATACCTATTATATCATCGGCTTTATGACTTAAGCCTAAGTAAGCTAGTGTCGACCGGGAGGAAAAAAAGCCAGAGGAAAAAAACTCCTGGTACTCTTTTTTATTTTTTTAATGTTACAGATAATCAAATGTTTATCAAAACAAAAAAATCGAAGTTTGCAACACAACTTTAAGCCTGAGGGCAATGAACTTTTCACACTACATAATTTTAATATTTACCACAATTTCCCAACCAAGTAAGGTTGCAGTAGATGCATGCTTCGAGTTTTATTACGCCCATTATAATGTCTGCGCAAGCGCACGCTGCGTCCACTGATAATATACTCGTCGGCGACACGATATGTGTTTGGTAATTCAATTACACTCCTTATAAGATGATACAAATCATCTTTTATGATATCGAAAGTATAATAGCATCATGTTACCACTAAGTGGAAATGTTGGGGAATCAATGAAATGGTTTTAATTTACATAAATGTAGTTTTTGTTTTGTTGTTGCAGAGTAACGTTGTTCTTAGTTGCTACGTCGAGAAGTGCGTTAATTATTGTTCTAAGGTGGTATAGGGTATATAGAGCCTATTAATATTTAACAGTCTAGAATGTTTTAATGTTTCAAAATCAATTACTCGAGTTACCTCTTGATGCCGTATAACATTAAAAATGTCGTTAAAAACTACATAGAATGTTGATCATATCGGTCAACTTTTCCTATGACATTGTTTCAATAATTCTCATAGTTTTATTTTACTGATCCCTTCAAGTATAATTGAACAATATCCAACTACCGAATCTAATTAAGGTTCTAAGCCATACTCAGTTCCTCTTAATTACACCATAAAACGTTTATTAAAACGTTCAGCTATTTAGGAACTCATTGACAATGACAAACACACGTACGATTATTAAGTGTGTATACGTGTAATATCAAGATTATAATGACAGATTTGTTATAGCTATTCGTTAGATACTAATATAAAACGCACGCTGAGCGAAGTTGCATACTTCGTACAATTAACCATATTAATGAAATTCTCAAGATAGCCGCATTAATATCCTGCTACTCGTTAGCTACAAGCGGATTGTAATTTCAGTTTTTATTGTACGTAATTTGTTTTAGTCTGTACCTACACTGATAGTTTGTACCTACTACTGGATTAGTTGTGCTAAAACTCTATCAGACTTATTATAGAAAAAAAATGTATACGTAGATACTCGTAGATGGTTTGAATTTAGAATTTACGCTAGCTAATAAAATTAACTAGCGTGTTTGAGTTGTTTAATGATATTGAATCTTGTTAAACCAGAGATAATAGTCATTAATTAATGTTTATTAATAAGGGGGTTTATTATAAGGGGTATGGTATAGCTTTTAACTTGCCATTTCAACTTATACATACCTACCTACCTACATTATTGTTAAAAACCTCTCCAAACTTGATTTTAAAGGGTGTCTAAAATTAAACAAATTAATATGAAAATGAGAAAAATTATGAAATTAATTATATTATAGAGCTCAAATCGGCCGTTAAAAGGTGCGTGTTACACATAAATGTTCTCCACAGATCTCGTACAAACACGTTAAACTTTTGATTACGAGCTGTCCGGTCACCGTCCCTGGTTCGCGGGTCGTGGGGCCATAATCCACAAAGTGACGTCACATGCAGCTTCTGATCAAAGGGACCCTGCTCCTCGCATTTTAATATAAATGAATGACTATTTTAAATGAAATAGCTTTATTATGTCGCGGACAAAAACAAAGTATCGTCATGAAATTATGTCAGTAGTTTAATTTTTTGTGTTTAGAAGTCTGGCTGTCGGTTTAGTTTGTTGAAGGGATTGTAGTGTGATGATTTGTATTATGAAAGTAGTTAAATGGATTGTAGTGTTATGGTTTGTGTGAAGAAAGTAGTGTGGTGTGTAAGAACCTAAATTGCGGTCAGTATTTTTTACGCGTTTTTGGCAAAAGCCAAGTTAAGCCATCAATCTCGGTTGCTATCGATGGATAGACCTCCAAAAATCAAATTACTCGAGAATACATCAACATATCTACTCATAAGAAAACGAAACTGTACCTACCTAAGTTAAAAAGTCCAAGATTTCTAAAGAGCCTAGGAGAAAACTGATTAAAATGTTTTTTTTCTGATTTTGACAGTTTTTAGTCTCTATGGAAACCTCGAAACAGTAAATAACAGTTTTGTTTTTACATCGATATTATGGTCTTTGTATCTTATGATACATATGTCATAAAACTTCGAACGATATTAGAGTTTCCGACACTTGTTGGACATCAACAATCTGCAATGAAACAGGAGTATTATTGTAATAATATTAATGTCTTATAATTTTTAAATGGCGAGACCTGATAATTGATATTTGCTGGAGAAAGCTAAATCGGCGAGCTGCGTGTTTACACACGATTACACGGGGCACAGCAGTTTGCACTTGCCTCGTGCGGTCAACACTATACGAGTAATACGTACTTGCTATTATTCGACAATATTGGAATCGAATATGCTTGGAATTTGCATGACTGGCAAGTAAGAGACGAATTCGATTATTAAAAAAAAACTTTTGAAAATATTTAAAAAACGTCGGCATTTTCTTCGAATGTGATCTGGGAAACTATAAAGGAATTTCGAAATTAACTAGACATTTATTTACCTACTGAACAATTCGATGTGCTTATTTATCGCAGTGTTCTGCATGCATGTAGAGATTCTAAGTGTAGAGATATATTTTTTTCTTTTTTTATTCTAATTAGGGTAAATAGTACTCCATGTACTAGTAAGTATATTATTTTTGTCTTTTAATAATAGCGGAATATAATTACTGTTTAAAATGTTCGCCTTACAAAAATAAATAGTCACTTAGATAAATGTAGAGATAACCTCATTTACTCTATAATTCTAGCGATGTAGCCTGAAACATCTATTACGTAACAAAGTCTTACATAATCGTGTTGTCGTGATTAAAAGTAGCAAGTCTGTTCGACCTCTAACGGCATAAATTGATTTGTGCGCGCGTACGTTCAAGAGGTTATAATTTTCGCGCCATGCCGCGCGCCGACGCCGCGTCGGTCGCGCGCGAACCCATGCTGTGCTGCCAACCGTAAAAATAGTTTTTTCTTTTTTCGTAAGCCCACAGTCACCACATGATTACACAAAGATAAATGTAGAATTTCACGTAATGTCAATATTTTATCTGTAACGACTTAATAAAATTAATGAATGAGTTTGTTTAACAGCTTTCTGAGTGGATGATTTTTCTTCGAGATTTACTTAAGAAGATTTAGGTTTTAGTTAAACACGGACTGTTCACGGTACTTTAGATTTTTTTTCTCTTTTGTCAATTTGTCATACTTTGTTGACAGAACATGTTACATTTCATTTTAAATAAGCATATTGCATTATCATCATCCCTTTTATAAGCCCATCAGACGACGATCTATTAATTACCTAGCTACCTGTTAGAAACAAGCTATTTTGTTTAAATTATCTTTTGGTTGATGAATTTGAGCTTATAAAATATCACAGATAAAAAAATACAGATATCGTACCCAGCAAAAAAAACTAACTTTGTTTCAACACATTGTGATTAATAAAACAAGTAGTCATTTCCTTTGCTTGTTACCTGGCAGTAAACAAAAGTTCGTTACGTACGGACAATTACCAGAGTGTCAGAGCTGTAAAGAGCAGGTCTCATCCCTCGAACAATGTCCGCTCTACGCAGTAAAGAGGAAACACTAATGACTGCTGAATATTTTAGCGAACCGCCCGCTGTACTTTTGTATGGGCTTAAAAGGCCAGCATTTTCTAGCGTATTCCGAGAGTTTGCAAAGACAGCTTGCGAATAGGTGGTAAGAAAAATAGTTTTTTAAATTGTTGTTGGAACGGAAATGGGAACAGAATCGTGAAATGTTTGTGTGGTGTGTATAGCTTTGATTCATCATCATTCATCACTGCTGGGCGCGGGTCTCCTCTCACAATGTGAGGAGCACAGGCCATAGTGATTTAACTAAACTAACTGTAATTAATGTATAGGAATTTCACATTCCTTGCGCATTGCAAAGTGATTTTACATGAATAGAGATTTAAATTAAGAAACAACATTGATTGAAAGTAAAATAAAATTCAAATTCAGAACATGCTACGTTAGCACGGAAAACTCTTCGGAATTTGCGTTTACATTTTTAAGTTTTAATATTAAGAAAAAAAAAAGAATTAGTTCCTTTTTCAAATTCTTTCCGATACGCAATCTTACGATTTTTTTTGAACTTAGATTCGGCCAAATATTTTGGGTTTTTGTAAGTTCATGCCAATTTGTAGACCAGAAAAAATGCGTGAAATGAAATCCTCGTGGAATCTTCTGAACCCACCTGACTACGTGTTTTTGTTGCAACCTTGTACTGAGTGTGACGAATGCGTGTTAAATCAGTGACGAATCTCAGAGAATAGGAAATATTAGTAGGAATGTATTCGAAATGTGTTGTAGCGCATTTAAAAAGCATTGGTGACCTGTACCTACTCGACTGCCCATTTTAAAATTCATTATTTCGTTCTTTTTTAAAACAATATGGCTTCAATCCATTAACGGCCCACTATTAAGCACGGGTCTCTCCTCATAACTGAGGGCTGGAGCATACTCCACCACGCTGCTCCACTCCAGTGCGGATTGGCGGAGGGGTTAGTCGCCAAACTAGAGTCGGAAGTTATTATGCCACCCAATAGCTTCTAACACGGTTTAACTATTGTCATCTAACGATAACAACCGGGACCGACGGCTTAACGTGCCCTGTAACTTAGCGTAACGGAATAACTTAAGAAATTTTGCCACTAGCGGTCACCCATCCACTTTCCGACCGCGCCCGCAGTTGCTTAACTTCGCCGCCGGGCTATAAGAGCAAGCTATACATAAAATATAGCTATAAAAATATAAATATAGCTAAATATTTGTGTAAGAAGGTTCTTATTTATTTCAAAAGCCAACGGAATTCATGAATACTTATATACTTGCGGAGGGAGACCCAAATCAAACCAACTTGTTATACCAAATTACATTTTTCAGAATTTCTTTAGGGGAAGATTGTTTGCCGGATTCTTAATAGAAACGAAACATTGAGAAGGATGCTACCGAGAAAACACACGAAATTCAACTCTATGCCTAATGAAATAAAGGTCGATAGCATAAAAACAATGTTAAGAAGTCGTTTTCTGTCCGGGAGTTTTATTAATTTTCGTTTTCCAATTCTTTGTTTTTCTTGTTCATTTTCTGCGGTTGTTATTTTCTTTTGATTTTGTTAACTTATTGTAGCGGAATTTGTATTTACTTTGATTCTATGAATGAGTAGGTACATAATGTACCTATGACTTGTAATATTTGTCTTACCTTGGAAATGCTTTTGAATTTTTTACAACCTTTCTGTATTTTTTACAGCAATTTTTTTACAAATAATAGAGTATTTAAAACGTTAAAAGTTATTGTATTCAAATACAACAAATCATTAGGCAAATCACAAAAAAAAACCTCAAATAAGCAAAACAAACACATTAAACATAACACATAATTACTATTATATAAGCGCACTCGAAAAGACATGAAAAGATGCTAAGGGCTTTTTCAAAGTCTAGAACATGTATTTTTCGGTTATTTAACTACTAAAGAGTAAGTAATAGAATAGTTATTATAAAATAACCTTCATATTCCTACAGATAGGCACACCAAAAAATAAAGACTTAGGTAGTCTTCAGAACAAAAAAGTGAGGTAAATTTTTTTTTACGATTTAACATTCGTCACAGAGCATGTTTTGTCGAGCAATATATCGGGAAAAGTTGTCATTTATTATTAACGTTTTTTGTCCCTACTACGCTTCTTTGTTCCGAAGACTGCGTCTATATACTTTTTTCGACTAGGCACGATTTTTTTTCTTAGCGGAGTCTATACGTTTTTTGGTCCGAGATATGTAAGTACAGGTAGGTAGAGTTTAGCAGAGAAGGTTGCTCAACTTGACAGTTGATATGACCAGAAATGGGACATGTACCACTAAAACTCAAAGCTATACGCAATGTAACAACTAACATAGGTAGGTGCACGAATTTCGACAAAGCTCCTCTGACAGCAATTCTGTTTTAAAGCTTTAATCCCGACTCTAGTACGAATAAAAGGCATATTTCGTTCGCCGACGCTCGCAAAATTGTCATCGCAAATAGCTTTTGCCGTAGGCGTCATTCCTTCACATCTTTAAAAGACCACAACTTAACAAAACACACTCAAAATGAATCTTTAAGTTCTACGACTCAAAGTAGAGTCTCCTCTAAAGCTTTCACTATTCAGAAGTGTAACAATGAAAATGCGAGCATTGCACACGTAAATACGATTCCTCAAAACGTTTCACCGTGTTAGATTTAATGCGTAACAGAATAAGGTTCACAATCACTTGAAAGAGAAATCTGAACTTGAAAATCGTCGTTGCTTGACGCTCGATATCAAATAAACAGTTGCGTAGGAGCGAAACGCCCGAAGCGCCGCCTCGGGCTACACTTGAAACACAACTTTAAGTGTCAGAAATAGGGTTAATAGTCGTTTGTTAAGTGGTCATTGCTAGGATTTTCGCCGGGGGAAGTGAAGGGGACAATGTCATGGGGTTTTTCTCGGGTGTGAGCGAGAGAGGAACATAGCTCGGAGCGCTGTGATTGGTCAGGAAGGCCGCAGGCTGTGAACAGTAGCCCGCCCTATGTCTACTGTAAATGGTGACGATCTGCTAGCAGAGGGGTGTAACTGAAACAAAAATTCAGAATTTTCCTAAATTGTTTTAATACAAAACCAATATTTGTTGGATTTTTTACTAAAGCGTGATAAAAGCGAGTTGGATTTGACTTTGGCGAAACACCACAATGCGCTGTTGACAGTTACTGCGATATTATGAATGTGACTATGTACTTTTTTTACCCAACTGCACAGAAAGGAGAATAAAGCTCCATTTTAACGTTTATACATATGTGTATGTAATTTTTTTTAAAAGTGACATAGACTATATAACTTTTTAATCTACCTATCTATTCAAACGCCAAATAGTGTATCGTCACAAAAAAAAATCATGAAAATATTTATTAATGTCATTCAATAATTTCCCATATTAATATCTCCACCCCTATTTCCTCTACCTTGTACAATAGTTAAGACCATCAATAAAATAGTTTCAGGAAATAAAATTAGTACGACCAAGTCACTAAATTCGAATAAATACCTACTGAAATTTTCACTTGCATCCATTTCCGCCTGCGGCGTCACCGAGGGCGCCGTCTTCGTAGCTCCGAGCCACACACACACACATACATACAAACACACACACAGCTACGCGCCCTCACTATACCTACACGAACTCACCCTCTGAAAAGAAAATCTTTATAGGTATCTGAAATAGGACGAAACTTTCCGCCATGTATTACGTATTTCGCTGAGATATATGCGTAGATCCTTTGTCCTTTTGTAATGCATGATATTTGGTTCTTTAACTAGAGTATATGAAGTTATAAGTAGGTAAGTACATATATTGTTTCGTATCATTTTTATTGAGGTGATAGGAGTATCTAACATCGATCGAAAAATATGAAGTAGTTTCTAATTTCGACTGAGATATCAAAATGATGTAGTAATTAGAATTAACGGTCCTTACTTATAAAACGATGTCTAAAATCGAGGTTTACAAAAGACCGTAAATTATATTTAAATCGCTGAAAAACTTTTTGATGTTCTTGTAGTAGGCATTATTTGCTATCTTAAAACCATAAAAATAAGTCCTGGAAGTTAGTTACGATTAAAAAAATAGTCAAAAATAAAAAATAAATGCCATGGGCAGCGAAATAGGATGGACATTATTAACTAGTTTTCTCTTCATACCATAAAAAAAACTTGGAATTGACGCGTACATTTCATACCAGTAACTTTAAAGGTAGCTTACCTTTATTTGGAAATATACCTACCTATATCACCCGTTTCGAGTTCGTATTTTGATTTTAATAATTTAAACGTCAAACTTTGTTCATTACGTCATTCAACCGAACGCGTATTGCCTTTCAGAGCATACCTGCAGTAAGTGCAGTGAATAAACCAACATGTGAATTTTGATTCTCGTAGGTATAAATTACAAAAAAAAAAATTATATCTCCATAGATTATATTAACACTATAGTACTTTTCGACTGTAAGGTTACCAACCAATATGCTTTCTTAGTTACACTAAAACTAAACTACTCTAGAAATCATTGACCCTTAAAAGAAAAGAATAAAATATTTCACACTTTTGAGGCCGTCTTAGTATTACAAGTAACTATTTTCTAACCTGTGGTATTACTTAAGCAATTACAACTACCCCAATCCACCTTGTAAGCAAATGTAAGCTAAGTTCTTATTCTTTTGTCCGCCCCCATGTCATATAGTGCTTACGTAATACTTGAACGGCCCCTTTTTAATTTTTTGTCTCTAGAACATATTATTATTTCAAACCTTTCGCAATTAAAATTACCTCAAGCAAAATAATTTCTACGACTACCTAGAACTCCCTACTTCTAAACTACGAGTATCCCTACTTCTATTCTTAACTGTTTAGTCATTATTATTACATAAACTATATTAGGATTACATAACACTATCCCTTTACACACCAACTATTTGATAGAGTAAAAAGCCGTGTAACAAATAGCATCAGAACTAACAAGGTGAGGCGGAGTGAGTTTCCCGATCAAATAAACTAACGGGACGGTCTTTGCGCCGCAAATTGTGATTTCCGCCTGGACGCCCGCCGTCGCGACGCCTTACAGAATTATATAACTTACTACATCCTTATATCACCTAATTCCAGACACTAAAACCTAACCACAGTTATTTAAGATATTTAGGCATACATTATCGTATATCAGGCTCATAAATAGGTAGGGATCTACCTACTTATTCTGGAAATACTTGAAACACATCTGAAATGAGTCACGTACTGGTACCTATGTTTAAATGCCTGAAAAAAAAAGATATTAGTATAATTAGTAGTAAAGATATCAGTATTAATAAATCACGATGGCAGTTCATGTACTCATTAGTACTAGAAAAGGCGTAAGTTTGTAAATGATACTTACATGAATAAATGATTTTAAATTTAGAATTTTGAAACGTGGCACGAGTTGTTTTGTAAACCATAAATTATTAATTATGGAACCTCTTAAAACGTGTCTATAAAAATTGGTTTAGCCATAAGGAGTAGGTACAAAAGGAGTACAGTTTCAAGCAAACACACACACATACAGTTAAATAAAGATTCATAAACTTAGTACCATAGATAACTCAAGAAAATATATCCGTTTTAGGGAACAAAATTGTGATTTCCGCCCGCCATTCCGGCAATAGGGCCACTTCCGCCCGCCGCCAAATTATAGTTGACGCTGTCACCCATTTTCTGGCGGGAAATCTACTAGAGTGGTAAATTAGGTTGCTAGAGGAACCTTGGAGTGAGTGGTTACGTAAAGGGTTTTTAAATCTAATCTGTGTGTTATTATGAAGTTAATCTTTTTTTACTAGGTACATTCAGATTTTATTTGTATTGTTATTTCTACATCTTATTTTTAATGCGTTGATTAGCGCGCTAACAATGGCGTTAAGCTGAGATAGACAAGTTTTAGATTTTTGAAACTATTTTTGATCTGTAAAGCGATTGCTCGGGTGGCAATTTTATCGACACTTCCAAAGGTATTTTAGCGTGTTAATTATACATATCGGTGTTGTCTACTAATTCTTCGCCTTACCGCTATAATTAATGCGCATGCTGACCGTTAACAATAACGTTAATGTAGATTACTAGAAGATTAATACTAGAATTAAGTAGTACAAAAATAAGCATTGATTATTTATATACTTAGGTACTCAAATGTTGCGTAATGTAACTAATTATCTAGTTACTTTAGGCTTTTTTTAGTTATCTACTTTGATGAATTAGCTCTTATTTGTAATATCTACATAATTGAATAACAAATGAATTCTAGCCAAGTGCTCATTTTACAATCCTCACTCTTTTACTCTATCTTTGGTCAGTTCTAGTTGACTAAAAATCGTAGTTACATACCTAATATACATAAACTATTATAACACTAGAAAAAAAGATATGTCTATAAAATGGACGCAACGGGCAAACTTTTTCATAACATGCTGGCCAGTTAGACTTGCCGTATTTATTCGATGCAAACTTCTTAACAAGCACACTAGTTAGGTACTTGGCCGCTACAATATGCGCAAAATAAATTTGTTTTTAAACTTTTTTTGGCCTTATTACTGTGCAATAGGTTAGTTTATCGATCATCACTATGTATGTATGTATGTAATTTTTTTTTGCATTTTCTATAGACATAACGGCTTGAAAGATTAGGTGTTATTAAATTCATCTCTAATTGTAAAAGTGACTATTCATTTTTTTTTTACTTTTTAATCTGCAAAATTGTTTTCTTACCGCTGATAATTATTAAAAGAGCTATCGAAGCGAAGCGAGGGCGGGACTCTAGTTAGAGTAGCGAATTATCTTGATGAATATAAGAAATTCTAAACCATAGTAGTTACGAATAATATGTATGTAGTTGTAAGTAATATACCATTTTATAAAAAGACTTGTGGACCCGACCTCGCTTCGCTTCAGTAAATCTATGCTAAAACGAAGGTAAAAAAGTAGCGTAAGTTACTCCTTACTACATCAGCTATAAACCAGTGAAAGTCCCGTCAAGATCGGTCCAGCCGTTTCAGAGATTAGCCGGATTAAAGAGACAGACAATAATAAAAAAAAAAATTTGGTATGTGTACCGTATATAAAAAGTTATAATATTACAAACAGACACTTCAATTTTATTTAGTTGTATAGATAAATAAATATAATCTAATATTCACTTGTCTGTAATATAAATTCTTTTGAGAGATTTTGTTTCACCAAGCAAAGCCGAAATTACTGGAAGATATTCTTATCCGGCTTTCACCAATTTTTTACCTCAAATAAAGTTGTTACGGAAAGTTTTAAGGAAAAATAATTACAGTAGGGTCGCTCCCTGTGTTCTGAAACTGAGGGGGCAAGTAATAGTTAGGGTTGGCACATTATATAACAATAAATTATCATATAAATGTTATATATATTTTATTACGTACTAAAGGAGAATATAGGAGAGAAGGAAGGAATATAGAACATGTTTTACTTTTATATTTTGTGTTTATTTATACTATATTTGTATCTATGAAAAATACAAGTTGATAACTAAGAAATTAACAGTGTACGTAAGTGATACGCAAGTCCTTTTTTGTAAGACTACATCACACATGTCATCTAATTGCCAATGTGAACAGTTTGAAACAATAATTATATGCTAAAAGATACTAATCCACCTACTTAGGACAATAAATATGTCGAAAAGAAATGTTATCCAAAAAAATATAATATAAAATGTAACTTGCAAAATTCCCACAAATTCTAAAAAAAATATCATACTGAAAA
>LGAG01000411.1:350996-373447 GCA_001278395.1 Lerema accius
ATGGTGCACTACTAATTAAGGGTGTCTCCTCTTAACTGAGAAGGACTCGAGCATACTCCACCACGCTGCTCCAGTGTGGATTGGCAAGAGGTTAGTGGCCAACCCAAGTTTCGGAAATTTTTATTCCGCCCAAAAGTCTCTATTACTCAACATAAAGCATATGAGTTATTAAGTTAAAAATAACTTTCGTGGTTATAATTATATATTTTGCGACCTGTACTTTATTCACCCAATTTGGGAACCACTGTCTATCTTCTGCTAATCTTAGATATTATAATATAGTTAATTATTTTATTTACGTAAAACAAGATTTGTGTTTGTCGTTTGTATTTAGATATTAATTGTTGGAATAAATGATAATTGTGGTTTGTATACCTAGTCACCATTTCCTTTAATTATCATCATCGCCATTATCATCATCACAACCCAAAACTGCCCCACTGCTGGGCTCAGGTCTCGTCTCACAATGTGAGGGGCACAGGCCATATATAATAGTTCATTATATTATTGAGTTATATAATGTGTTATCAAAACAATCGATAGAAGATACTATCACAGATTGCATAATTAATCGTATATGCATTTACATAACTTTCCTAATTTAATATTGAAAACATTAAAAGGACAATTTTTATAGTACCTAAGGCAATCGAATCCACCCTAAACTGTATTTGAGTGATTGATAATGGCGTAGCATTTAGTAACGCTCAGTTACCCTTAAAGGGGATGATAAAGATCTAATGGTTAATAATTACGGTAGCATTGGTTCTGCTTTAACGATTGCTAACCAAAGTTTAAAAGTATTAGGCGGCCGTTTAGGCTAAACAAGTGTAAGAATTCTTAGGCTGCGTATGCGAAGACTGTCTACGCTTTAACCCGAATGGACTAGAAGTAGGGTAACTTTTTTCGATTGTATTGTATATCTATATTACACACATACATAAATATGAAGGTATGCCCATCTCTTTGGCAAGCTCTAGAGCCAAAACTGCTTCTTCAACAATGAAGACGAATTCAATGACACTTTACTCGTTTAACTTCGTCAATCCGTTTGAATTGTAGAGCATAGCAAAAGAATGGACATACTTATATACCTACTCTTGAATAACTCTTTTCCTAACTCAGTTGGGTAAAATCTGGCTCACTAACTACGTAATGCGCTAATTAACGTTCAGATGAGATGCAACATAATAGATCTACTTCAGTGTAAGGTTTACTAAGTGTATCATAAACTTATTTGAAATCTTTATCCTCCATTACTCGATAAAACTATCAATTTACTCGCTAACAATCTGCCTGAACACTTGAAATTGAGTTAAGCTGCCTTCTCACACGTGAGACTTTTCATTTCTCTGTCCAACGGGCGTGAACAATCACCTTTACACTACCCATTTTATTTAGACCTTAGAAAATTTTAAAATAGACCTTATGTCAACGCGTTAAAGATCATTTTTAATAGGATGTAGGTCAGAGTAAAGTGGTTTATCTGGTGCATCATCAAATAACTTTGCGCTTACTTTGCTCCGTATCAAGGCAACTGTATGGGCGTTAATGACCCAGCGTTTGATTTGATACGTTGTCATGGCAACGACGATCGATAAGGATTGACGACTGATAAGTTACGATGTTTGTGATTCAAATCTTTTCGGAATTCACATCTCATCTTCGGGAAACTGATTCGGTTAAACATAAAAAACTCACAAAAAAAGAAGTTGTCGCTTCTTTGTTAAATAAATATATTACAAAAAAATCTAGTTTAAAAATAAAACAAATTCAGTTTAAAAAAAAATTAACAGGAAGTAATATCTAATCTTCTCTTTGAATTCAAGTTAATCCTAGGATTTGTAAGTTCGACCCTAAATTCAGCTTAGTCCTTAGTCTACAACCAACTTAACCCCAAAGTGATGGTAAAACTAAATAGTAGGTAAACTTCCATTGTTATTCTCCACAATGAGTTATACATTATAATCAGAAGGCCGTAGAGTGAACGTATTGATCGCGACGAGCGAGGGTTACCTCTACTACATCGTTATAGACTTAGCAATATTATAGAATAGAATAGATTATATGAATCTTTGTATAATGGTCGAAATGACATGAGATTTGACACGTAAGAATATTAAACAAAAGAATAAAATACTAAGTAATGTTTTGCCCATAACTGTCCCACTGCTGGGCTCGGATCTGCTCTTGCAGTGTAAGGAGTATAAGCCATAGTCCACCACGCTGGCTAAGTGCAGATTGGCAGACTTTTGAGATTCACATACTTTTGCGAACTTTATGGAGAAGTCTAAGGTACGCATTTTTCCTCACGACGTTCTTTCTTTTTTTTTACATAAAATAAGTTAATGCTTAACAACAAATCTAATTAACGGTTAGCGACGATGTTGATCTTAGATGGCGAACGCATTAACTTATAAGAAACCTATTAACTTGTCTTATTTACACGCAGTTTTATGTAAACTTTGTAATGGAAATCACATATTTTCATGCTATTCACACTTTTTCAGTAATACTTCAGTGATTTTATCGATTCATATTGAACATACTTAAATATTCCCAAAGTTGCTTTGAAAATGAATGTTTTTGTTTTAAAAATAAGACTAACTTAACTTAAAACACGGACTATTTAATTTTTTTTATGATTTAAGATAAATCCTATCTATCCATTTTCAAACTCTATGGCTACTGAAGGGTTAACCAACCCTTTCCCTTTCGTAGTGGGTGATTGTTCGGAGATCGGAGCAGCGAGCGCTTACTAAATGCTAGCGCGGTCTCCACACAATCAATCGAAAGTATCACGCTTTTGAATTGATAACTGATCGTGTAAAGACCTTGTGTTATAGGTGATTAGTATACTTACACTAGAAGACTGGGCAGACGTAATTGTTATCCCAAAAAAAATATCTCTTATAGTTTGGTTGATCCCTGGTTGATGGTTCTCCCAACCTTTAATTTCTATGTTGGTACCTTGAGTAAATGCTCATCATATTGGGCAATTTTTGCTATGGCGTCGTAGCAATAACTTTAATGGCTAAGCTGATCCCTTGAAGTATCTTGATATCAGCAGCAACCGCCGGGTCTAACTCTAGTTCGAAACCATGCTCGATCCCTCTAAAATATCTTACAATATTTTAATTAAAATCGGTTCAGCCGTTTAGGAGGAGTTCAGTGACAAACACACGAATGTACGCTGTGGTTTTGTATTCTACAGTAAATGTAGTACGTTTAGTAAAGCTTATAGAATGGTTTGCGCCGATGCTAAGTGATCAACGAAGTAAGCAACTGCGGCCGCGGTCGGAAAGTGGATGGGTGACCGCTAGTGGCAAAAATTGGTAGAGTTTAGCCAAATTATTCAGCTCATGGTCGGCTTAAAAATTTCCCATACTTGGTTTGGGTACTAACCCTTCCATCAGTGGACACGGAAACAGATGGCCGAGTATGTTTTAAGCCTCCTCAGTTATGAAGACAGAGCTATGCAGTAGTGGGCTTTTAACTTTGACTTTATGAAAAAAAAAAAAAAATCACTTTTTAATCCAGTACCTATTTTATCGAGTATAGAAGCACACCTGCCACAGAGTAAGACAACCAATCAGTGGTTGCAAGTTGTAAGCACAGG
This sequence comes from Lerema accius, assembly GCA_001278395.1. Lineage (NCBI taxonomy): Eukaryota > Metazoa > Arthropoda > Insecta > Lepidoptera > Hesperiidae > Lerema > Lerema accius. The sequence continues at coordinate 354,616 of LGAG01000411.1, forward strand.
TATAGGTGCTCTGTATAGTTTTAAATGGGTGCAGTCCGGTGCAGTGCGGCGGTCGGCGGTCGACGGTGGTATACCGAGCGCAGCGGCCCGCGGCGGTCGCTACAGCTGCTGCTAACCTGCTATATACAGGGTGTTCTGGAATTGACACCGATAGTTTAAAAAAAAAAATAACTAGCCTGAAACTAAAGTGTCTATGTAACATTTTTGGGTACTAGCATTTTTGAACTTAAAAACAATATGTAAACTTAAAAACAATAAATTAATCCAAGCAAAAATGGTTTCGAGTGTCATCGGTCACCAAAGTAAGGTATCATTAAAATAACACTTTAGAATTTGATTCGTTATTTAAACATAGTGAGTTTAAACGCGTTTCGTTTGATTACTTTATTTTGTATCATAGAACACTTTTGTTCCGGGCTAGCCAATTAACGTCCTCTTTTCAGAGTCCTGAGATTCATGATGAGTAAGATCATTTTGCGGTTAGTGTTGTTTTGTTTTCAGATGTTTCAGTTTACAGTAGAGTTCAAAGTGTAGTAGAGTCAAGAGAAGATCAATAAATATAATGGTTGCAATTTCTCTGTGAAACTATAATTTAAGGAGTTGAAAGGTAGGTACTATTAGGTAATCTGTGGATCTAAGTAAAAAGTTCGTAATGAAATTAGACAAGTAAAAGTTGCTGATGACGTCGGTAATGATAATCAATCATGACTGATGGAGAAAAGAACTGTTAACCTGACGAAGAAGAAAAGAAAAATGTGTTTGAGAGAAGATGTTTACCCGACTAAAAAATAATGTTCTGAGAAAAATGCGGGAGGGTGTTAAATAACAAAACAAAACATTTAAATTACCTTTTAATTTTTTTATAATATTTCACTCTTTTAAAAACTCAAACCATCACTCAATCCCTCACAATCTAAAACTAAACCGAACACCCTGTATAATCTTATCTGTTCTCGCATTACATATGCGCGCGGCATAATAAATGTATCCTCTTAATTATTATTTCGAAATATCCGCGCCCGGGGCAACGCCGACCACGAAAAATATCCTCAAACAAAACCACAGAGTTAGTACCACCGCATGTTATTACCTAGCCATCGGGCTCGCGTGAATTAAATGCCATTCAAGTGAAATGAAGTATGTTGTGGCCAATCAAAAGCATTACGCGGTATTGGTGCAGTAGAAATTATTTATTAATACACTGGTTGTACTGGATATTATACTTTTAGATCAGTAAGTAAGAGTTTTGGACTACGAAGGAAGATACCTACAAGTAAATTATAGAACAAAAATTACTATGTAAAGTAATTAAGGCTGAGCTTACACAAATTATATCAATTATTTTAGTTCTATTAGCTATTTTAAAACATGTAAAAATAATTTTTTTTCGTAACTTTAAAGTAAATCCAGAGGCAATTACTCGTATAAGATTTTTTAATAACATTTAACACACAACATAATAGACCCTAAATGGCAACCTAATACACAGTCTGCTTCGAAAAATTTCTGCCCGTAGCACAGATTAGAAAATAGTTACTTCGTAACTCGTAGTTTGAAGCAATAGGCATGAGTGATTGAACGAAGCGATTGCTTCAAGTGCTAGTATATGGTGGTCTGATCGCACCCAAATGCTTCAAGAGACCAGCGTCCAACTGCTTGAAGCTCCTCGTTTATAACCAGCAGTGGCGTAACCTCACCACCCAAGGCCCCTGGAATTTTTTTAGAAGGGGCCCTAGTAAAATTCGACATTTTAGATACGAGTTAATATGTAACAAATACATTTTCAAAAGTATAAGACTGTTTAGGAAAATAAAAAAGTGCAAGGCCCTTTGGACTGGGGCCCCTTGGAGTCAGGGGCCCGTGGTATTTTGCCAGTCCTACCACTTATAGTAACGCCACTGATAACTAATCTAACTGCTAAATACTTATCAGTTCTAAGATTTCCCGTGACATAGAAAACATGGCCCCAATACATCCAGCTAAAGAACATATCTGTTTTGTTGGGAACCGAACCCAAGACATTTTGATCAGCAATCTGGCATGGTGGCATTGAATACGAAGGTAACTGGTGAAATTTGACCTGACTGACCTATTTTACGATAGAAAAAACTAAAATACCCAAACTCTATCTGAAAAGTTTATTTTCATATTTCCCAACTGTACGCGTTATGAACACTGTGTCGTTTACTATCAAAACTGACATCCTTTGTAAACAAAAACTCACACACACAGCACACAAACACACAAAAAACTTTCCACGAACAATGACAGATGACGGAAAGTTTCACGCAAATAAAACTGAATGCGAAACTACGATTAGTTTTGCGAATTTTACAGAGAATACCACAACCGTATCGTAATGTGTTCAGCATTGATTTTTATGTTTACTAGAGGGCCGGCTCTCTGGTCGGAATTCGACCATAACTCATGGAGAACAAAGGCTTATAAACTCGTTCAATACGAGTATATCTGGCTGGATGATGTATGCATCTAGTGTCACTATTTAGTCTGTGTACCGTTGTCAACCAGTAACAAACATGAAAATAAAAAGAAAAATAAAATTCGACTACTCTGTGGTGGGAATCGAGGCGATTAGAAGAGGTCAGACCTATATTAATAGCAATTCAGTTAACGATGATGTGGATGCGTGTCACGACATTTCGTGAACGCACTTATTCAACAGTTCACACGTTCGCCCAAAACAATCACGTAATAATAAATCAACGTGTCTAATTACGCTACGCCTAAGGCGGAATCTGGATCGGAAAATTCAGCACGATCCAAACTCGTGTTTCAGATCACAATTTCACAGAATGAGTGAAATTACAAAGTTAATTTCTCTGCGTACGTTTTTAAACGTAAGGCCCTCATATTTTGTAGTTGAAGTTGCCGGGAGCGGTGGTGTGCGTTGGCTAGTCATGACCGCCTCGAGACAAAGCGAAATAATGCTCAATTAGAAGTGAATTCTGTACCGGTAGGGCTTGGCTCCGCAATCAGTACCGCACTACCGCGTTAGATGGCAGGACTGCAGTAATTTACCAAATTAGTACATTTCCAAGATTGTTGCGCGGAATGGCTTGTCAGTTATGATATGTTTTGTTATGTGAGAAAATGCATAATTTATTATGTAGGCTGTAACTATCGAATGTTAGTTTTCATGTGGATTTCGCTTTCAAAGAATTTGTTCACGCAAATACGTAAAACCTTTTGCAATACTTTCTGTAATATAATTTTTATACCGCTGATATATAAATACGAGTTAATATAGCATTAAAAGGTATGTCATCAAAAAAAATTTCAAAAATTTAAAACATAGAAATGTTGGCAAAATTCGAACAGCATTTACATTTGAACTACAGGATCTCCTTTGTTGTCCAATTTCGATTGTCTCATTCCATCAAACAATATGACAATTCCAGTGATATTATTTTGGAATTTCTTCCAAGTACCACCCACTAAACCCCGCCCTAGCTCAAATAAAGGTAGTCAGTCACCATCCGTCACTACGATGTCGTGAGACACCGTCGTGACCGGTATGTCATCCGACCACCGCTGCCATACCATCCGATCAGCTATCATTATCCCGTGAGGAATAAATCACTCGCCGTGCCAATCATATCGGCTCTCTTATCTCACTGTAATAAGGTCTATTTTAACTGTATATTGTAATTTATATATTGATACTGAAGGGTTGTCTTTGGAAGCCCCTTTTATGAATGAAAGTTTTATGAATTTTGAGGTAGTTGAGTTTTAGAAAGTAATGAAATGTAGATAGCTGGAAATAAAGTAAAACGCAAACCACTACGCATTTGATTCATCAATATGTCGCACACTTACGTCAGACTATGTGTATTTGACAGACAATTGACATTGACGTTTACAACTGTCATCTTGTGATATCAAACCATTCTACAGTCTATGGTCTGACATAATTAATTATGATCGAATTTTGACCTCAGTTTTAAAGTGCTTAAAAACAAAGTCATCCATCAAATCACCTGTTTCCTATTCAGACATTAGCAGCATAAAACATCTAAATAGTTATCAGTAATAGTTAATAATATATTGAATTATCTTGGCATTCCACTTGAATCTAATGTAACCGCCGCATTAATCTCCATAATTGGCGATTCGATCTGCTATGATAGACTCAGAGAGACTCAGATATCACATACTCGCTTAGTACATAATTATAGCCTCGGACACGTACATATGTGCAGCCAGTACATAATTATAGCCTGCAATGCACCTTGCTGGGCGGAGCCTAGCGTATCGGCCTACCAAGTCGCCTACTCTTTATACTGTAAGACGATTGTCTGACCACTAAATATTTTTTTTCTGACTAACGAACAAATTGATCACCTCGTCTCTCCACCGAGGTCGCGTCCGATGAAGACTGAGAGGCCATAGTCACGCAGGGTCGTTTTAGTCAGTAGGTTTTCCCTTCAGGACAGAGTCTGACATAACTTTAGCCAGCCGGATCTGGCATCGTAAGCATGAGCGTCTTTCCTCGCGTCTCCCGGAGACAATAAAAAAAAAAACAAATTGAACAGCTCGAAGGGACCCTAACAATTTGGAAAAGCTCATGGTAGATGGCCAGGAAAAGACCACGTGGTCGCTCACCTACCCGCTGGTCCGACCTAGTAAAGACCCTTACAGACCTGCCGATAACCTAAGTTCTAAAGACAGCCGAGACAGCCGAGAACATCGTGGAGAAGCATAGTGCACCGAGTGACCAAGTCTTCAAGCTATGAAGACAACGACTAAGAAGAAGAACGAACAGGTTATATTTAGAGCACAGATCAAACAATATGTATAGACGCAGTCTTCGGAACAAAGAAGCGTAGTAGGGAAAAACATAATGTTAATAGCAAATGATAACGTTTCCCGGTACATGACATGTCAGATCTTAAAGAGAAGAAAAAAAAATACCTCACTTTTTTGTTCTGAACTCTGTGTCAACTAAGTATATTTTTTGGTCTGAGATTTACAGACTATGGACATTAGAAACAGCTTAAAGAATAAGAGAGAAGATTGAAGGAAAGAAAGTCTACTGACTTTCACGTTCATAACTAGCACATGACGATTTGTGTGGCCGATGACTCAAATAAGAACCGAATAGATTTCCATAGAAAACTGTCTAGTTATATATAGCACAGGTTATTGATTTCTCGTACAATTCTTAGCATGTATGGACAAAACCAACCTACTTAACGTAGCGTATATGACCAACTTAAGGATCACTATTATAAAGGAGTTTAAATGTTACATTTCGACGGTGAAGTGTCACTAAATAATATCTACAAAAACACAATTTTTCAGGAGGCGTAAAAAACGTTTCATTTCGTTTCTAAATAATTTTTGTTAAGTTGTTATTTTTTAAATGTTTTAAAAGCTCTTTACAAATGTTAGAATATACAATACTATAATAAAATGTTTATGGTTCTTTTAATTATATGTAGATACGAGATATTGTTATTTGTTGCGACACCATAGTTTTTTTACTTTTAAGATATAAGGTATTGCTATGGTAAATAGAAGAAATTGTTTCTAAATTGGAAACAATATCATACAATTATCATTAAGTTGTGTCATAATAATTATGCTAAATTAGGTTTAATTTTATATCGACAGGTTATATAGATTCCAATGTGTTATAGAATTATAATTTTAGACAAATTAAACACAATTTAATTAAGCTATAAACTTTAATCCATACTAATATATAAAGCTGAAGAGTTTGTTTGTTTGTTTGAACGCGCTAATCTCAGGAACTACTGGACCGATTTGAAAAATTATTTTAGTGTAAGATAGTCCATTTATCGAGGAAGCTTATAGGCTACATAACATCATGCTAAGATGAATAGGAGAGAATCAGCAAAAAAAAAATTCTAGAAACGGGAAAATTACGCGGGCGGAGCCGCCGGCGACTTCTAGTCAGTTATAAGTGGCTTGAACACAGTCAGTAATTAATAATTAGTATCTTTCTTAACATCTCTATGTAGGCACTACAACATACTTTAATTGTTAACGATAAGAAAATGCGAACAATAGTATTATTAGACTTTGTATTCATTCACTTATTATTAATGAGATCAATATGTATAGTAATTAAAATGCAACAGAAATATTTTTAAAATTATAATAAAATTATTTTAAATAGAAATATTATGAAAGATCATACGCGTTGCCGCGGTTTTCGTGTATACTCATCTCTTTCACTCTTCGCCTATCCGAGTCGACAAGTCACAGCATGTCAGATGCTCAGCAGGCACCTTACAAAACACAAGAATGAATGTGTTGGAACGCAGATAGGATATATTGTCAGCAGAAATAACGTAAGAAGAGTTAGTATATATTGCAATAGCTAGTTATTTTAATAAATTTGTACAAAACAGGTCTAATATCTTTGTCAGCTTGTGCATTACCCTATTTAATACACAAATATGCAATAAAACGAAAATCACGAAAATGTCAGTTATTATTTATTGACTCTTTACCGTCGATTTATCGCTTTTATCTCGCTTTAAGACACATGTCTAAACATGGTAATAAAACGTTGATCCGAGCTACAAAGTTGTGAAATTAAATCACCCGCGATATCTTTCTTTACTGCCTGTTATTATTTAGCTAGCAATTTAGGTGTGGGTTATCATCTTAACTTTTTAAATAAATGGTCGTAATAAACTAATGCCTTGTTCGCACTAGTGTTTAGTCAAGTGTAAAATTGCTAACGATTTTTGGGTAGTAGCGAGTAAAAATGTTTGCAATTAATTTAATTACTAGCGTAGTGTGATCAAGGCATAGCCGATGTAAGGTAATGAAGGGCTTATAATTAGGTACCCATAGACAACTAGACTATATTAATCTGTGCTCTTAAGATGTGACAATTGTCAATTTGACACGACTAATAACTAAATAAGTAGAGCAGTGAATATTTTTTCGTAAACATCGATAAATATTTTTTGAGAATATCAAATGAGAAGTTTAAAAATATTAACTGTCTGTTATAGCTTCCATTTTAAAAATACTTAGTTATATTCATAAAATTAGTACAAATATTTCCCAAAAACTTCAGATACGTGCCCTAGTATTCTACTTTAACAGTTTTCAGAGCTGAAAAATCTATTCAGTGCTCAATGAATGAGCTATTTAGTGCTGTGAGACCACTATTATGTGTCAGTGTCAAAGGCATTTAGTAGTTATTTTTGTCGGTGTAAGGCCAGCTTTACTTTAAAAAGTTATCATATTCAAGTCAGTGTGGTATTGAAGAAAGTAAGTAACTACTTTGTAATAGATATTCCCGCCTCCCTAATTTGTAGCAACCTAGTTTATTGTTTTCTTTTAATGGTCACTAATTTATAATCGTCATTCCTGTTGTTTTAATCCATTATTAATACATAAATAACTCTAAAAAAATTTAGCTTCCTAATTAAAATCGCTAACTAGCACAAAAGTTCGCAGCAGTGCAAATAAGAAATAATTACTGACTAACAGTAAAGACGATCGATCAAAAACGATGCCTGCTAGCATTACTGAACTTTTCCTGACCTCAGCACTGTTAAGATGATACATAGCCCACAAGTTCATCTCCACAATACAGAGATATATTATTAGAACCAAGTTCAAAATTATTTCAGTTGCGTATTGGATTTAATTCAAGCGTAGGTAATTAAAAGTATGTTTTTGATTATCCGACTGTGCCAGAACAAGGCTTATGTTTTTCAAGAGTATATAATAATGTATATCTGTTTCTTTGACACTTTATACAGCTCAAACGGCTGGATGGATTTCAACATTATGTGGCGTCATTGAATTTGTCTTGGGGAGAGTGATGTAGGGCAACATTTTTTACGGCACTCCCAATGAGAATATTGGGTGAGTCTACTTTTAATATCTCGTCTGACATAATAAGTTATGGTCAAATTTCGACCAAGGAATGGGTCCTCTTGTTTAGACAAAGAAGAGTAGATAGTTACTCAGATACTTTTATGAAACATATTTCTTGATATATTTTATTCCAAACGCTAAATTTCCATTCTTTTGCATAATATTTTGGGGTAGTCCAGTTTCAGTATCGTCTACCCTAGCGTGTTGACATAAAAGGGATGTCAATTGTCACTGCAGTGGGGTGGTTTCAATATGTCAGTGCACTGACGCGGATCCTCTTAGTGCTGCCAGTATTAAACGTTTTTATCGAAGAAAAAAAATTATATCATAGGATAGAACATTTTTTCGTATAGTTTGACTTTTTATTGATGTTATAATCGAAATTTTGTTAAACTTAACTAGGATAGTTATCACTTACTTTGAAATGAAATAATGTGAATAATTAAAACATATTTTCGTTGAGAGAAAATAAAAGTTTTCTTTCTGTCTTTCCTCGTCTTTTTAACCGAAAACAATTTTTTGGTGTATTCGGTGATACTGGTCGATGTCTATGAGCAACAGTAGCTTGTTTGTCAGATATTAATGCAAATAAATTATTTTTTTATATTAATACCATTACATTATAATTATACCTAATCAACTCTTATACCAAATACTTTTATTATAAATCATTAATATTACTTTAACATTTTTATTACTGATTCACTAGTAATATATACTTCATCGACAAGGCTGAGTGTTGTCGACATTGATAATTTACAACCCTATTAAAACCCGAATGCATTCTGATAGAAATTTGTTTTTAATCTGTCTTAAATTGGGCGCGAAATGAGTTCGGTCCCTTGTTCGTTTAGTCAAAGATAGCGTCATTTAAATTAAGAATTAATATCCACTTTCATCTGTGGTTATTACTAATTGTTGTAATTATGGCGGGAAATTAGTTTTTCTTCTTTTTCGTCATCGCATTAGGAAGAAAAGTTTTTGTGTTGAAGTAATATTTTTCAAACTTGTACTATAATATCTGTTATTCACATTACTTTTAACCGAATAAAAATAATAAATATCGTAATGACAAGTAATGATAACGTTGTGATGGAAGTAAAATTATTGTTATTATTTCTTATCCCCAAAAAAATCTGACAGCTCAATAACATTGGCCAATTTATTTCCAGTCGCGGCAAGTGACATTTGTTCAAATTACCGCCTATTTGATACAGATAAAAAACAGATTAATTTTTACTATTTCCGTATAGACCGTAAAAGTATGTACAATAAAGTTTATTTTTGCCTAATTTTGTTTTTGAATGAAGTTGTCAAATGCTTTTACGTTCCGTTTCATGGTTAATACGGCGTGTAAATTAGTTCTTTATCGCTCATGTGTTTTAAACGTTTTGTTTGTATAGTCAAGTGGTTGGTTAGGGTGAATAAATTAAGAAAACTATACTTTTATAAAGACAAAAGTTATAGTTGTTGCTTGGACTTTGATTTTATATGATGAGATTGAAGTTCGAAAATCGTAACGTAGGTGTGTGTATAAGAAAAAATAACTAATAGTTTAAATTTGTACAATATAATTATTCAAATAATTTATAGTAAATACCATTTTGAATAAATGTTTAAGTCACAGACCAAAAAATATGTAGACTTAGTATTCGGAACAAAGAAGCGTAGTATGAAAAACATAACATTTCCCGGTACATTTCTCGGCAGACCGTACTTGATGACATGTGCCAAGCCGGAAAAAAAGAAAAAAAAATTACCTCACTTTTTGTTCTGAACATTGACTATTTCTTTTGGTCTGAAGTATAAGTATCGAAAGCAGACATACACAATACCCACCAACAAATTTGTATCCTATTATTAAGAATAATCGTCGATTTAATACACAATTAAAAGCGTCCGACTGCACAGCATGTGCGGATATATGCATGTACGAGTATGTGCGGATAACCATCCAGCTATAATCAAGTCTTTATGTACCAACATTAATATCCAGCTGAACGGCATTGAATATCTTACACACATCATACACCTGCCATTCAAATCACGCCTACAATATTACAATATTGACCCCGACAATTTTATTTTTCGACGCAAAACAGAAGATCTGCATATTCCAAACCTTATTTCGCAGGGCTCAGATGTTTCTGAATGTCATTTCGCTGTAACAAGTTTGTCGTTGTAAGAAAAAGCTGGGCATAGATTATAGAGATGCAGAACTGTCTATTGGTAGGTCTAATATCATAAATTACTTTGTAAATGTGTAAATGTAGTATACGAGTATAATGATGTGAGGTAAAAAATCAATAATTGGGACTAACTTGAAGTAATTTTGTATGCCATTAAGCTTATTGGTGACCCCAAATTGGTTAAGATTCAACTTCAAGCATCGAACATAGGCGCAAGGTTAGGTAGTTGTCAACATTCTACAGGATACATTTTGGAGAGTGTATTTTAGAAATCCACGACTTAATTCTCTCATCCCTCTATATCTACTATTGATACAAGAATCCATCCATTCAACGTAGACGTTTCTCCGTTATGCACAAAGCATTTTGTTTCGTCTTAATCAAGTGTAACACGAAGAAGTCGGTGTCTCCGTTTGAGCATATTATTGTGGATGTTTTCCAGTCAAAGACTAAACAGGATTATTTTTAAGTTCGGTCATCATGATACAGCTGCATCATCACTTTCCGCTTAGTGACCACAAATTAAGTGGGCATAGTTTATAAATTTATGTTCGTAGAGAAAACAAAGACTCAATCTCTTCTACACATTACTCTGTGACGAACTGTAGCGTAAAGTTACCGAAGTGGCAGTACGTAAGCTGTACTCGCCCCGAGCCATCACGAGCAACTTGGCTCCTTTCTGCCTTTTGTTTTGCGATACCTTACATATTGAATTGTTTTGAGCCATTGGCAGATGGTTCGTTACCTTGACCTGTTAGGAAACGTATGTCCGGTTTGTTTCTGTTTAGTCATTAGGGGAAGAGCTACTGTTGTTTTAATTTTCAAAAAAGGAATTTTTGGTATCCGAAGACAATTTCTTTTTTCTGACGCCCAGATAGGAAAACAGAGAAAATATATAGGTTTATAATAAAATATATGAAACAAAAGGCACTATTGTATACCCCTATGTATGGGTGATTTACGATGAAACTAAATTAACAGTGTCCGACCATTTAATAAATAAGTAAAATATAAAATGATAGGAATTAGGATATCATTTTTAAGTAGGTACTTACACTGGTTATCAGTTTAGACACGACAGACTTATAGTACCTACCCATGATTGACGCCAATTTGAGGTAGGTGAGATTGGAGTGCATAGACAATATATATTTGTCAGAGTAGTACTTAAACCACTATGTAATGTATAACAGAGTAAAAAAGAAAACTTTATACTACATATTTCACCGCACCGTTCATAGAGCCCCACACACCGTACATAACCGCTCGAGTTATTTTGCTTTTTTAGTTAAAAGGATAAAAGATATTCCAAGACTCCAATGAAACAGTATGGCCGACCCGCATTTATCGTGATGGCCCGAGGCACGTGCCCACTGTAGTACTGCAGTCTTTAACCTGACTATACCCCGCTAAACTTGCTGTCAGAAATTTTCTTTTGCTTCCAAATAGGTATTTTTCTTGTAACTTTTTCTTTTTTTGTTGCCGTCTGTGGGTACTGTGTCATAGTTATAATGTACGTTCTTTTTTGGTATGCACTATTTTTAAGTGATCGCCGTTAGGTACTAGAAGTAAATAAATAACGCACACTAGGATTCGTTGAGTCTTGGTTTTATGGACAACATTAATAGACAAAGGAAACACCCAGACTGAAGATAACTATGCTAGATCCAACCTAAAAAAAAAAAAACAAAATTTAAATATAGAACACAGAAACAATATTGCAGTAAAAAATAAATCGTGCACTATGACACAAGGGACGAAAAGTAATAGGTGCTTTACCGAGTCCAATCCCGTCATTAGTTATATTAGATTTGTGGCCGATATGGGTTGATAAAAAATGGGATGGGGTTCCGTAATTATAGTCGGTGGTCCGTAATTTAGGGGTCCGTGGCGCTCGCGAGGGTTCGTTTGTGATCTTGTTTTTTTCGCTCGTTACCGAAGGCGATGATAGTGTTTGTTTGGATCCGCGAGTTTGTACGCTTTTCTTGTTGCGACGACATTTGTAGGTACCAACTTAAAATTGTTACGTTTTGAAGTTTTCGAGATTCGTGTACACAGCATTAATGTACCTAGTACCTATGTATTTAACACATAATAATAATGTAAATGCGTTGTCAGGCTAACGCAAAACAATTGGACGGCTTTTTATTCCAGATTTTTCTTTATTTTACGGTCAGTGTTGCGGGTGGCATGGACTATACAAATAACACATCACTAACACCCATGACCCGAGAACAAACATGTATCCGTCACATAAATATCTGCCCCGACCGGGAATCGAACCCGGGACCCCTCGCTTCGCAGGCAGGGTCACTACCAACTAGGCTACGGGGTCGTCAACTGCTTGAATCTAACGACGTCGAGTGTTAGAATCAATCCGTCTATCAGCAGCTTTTGTTTTACAAAGGGACAGTAGCACAAAGCATTACCCCTTCTTGTTTAACAAGCTGTTAGTGACAAGGACAGCACGAGTGGCAGACTCCCGCGGAGTTCACGCTGCGTGCCCGCTGAGAACGCCGGTCTCAATTACTATATTGATCCACTGATTGACGTCGGTTTGCTTTGTAGGTACTCTTTTATTTCGATAACTAAAGACTGTTTGTCTATAGTCGGATTAAGGTTTATGTTTGGTATTTGAGATACAATTAAGACATTAGTAATTGCCATAGGATTAAGTATGAATAAAAAAATTATCGTATTACTTTGTGAAAGGTGTAACTTTCTGTACTTTTTTATGAATAAAGCAGGTATGTTCGAGTTTGACTGGTTTCTTGAAGTATATCAACAACACCACGTAGCAGGGCCAATTGTGGTTCTACCTAAATCATTTTCGGTGTCTCTTAAATATATATACCTACTGAGAATATAAATATTATAATGAACCTATCCCATCAAAATTGTCATTTTAATCGAAATCAAATCGCAACTAATCGTTCCGACAAAGATTCGATATTTGAAAATCAAACGAATATAAAATAAATAAAAGAAAAAATATACACCAAAAAAATAAAAAGATTATTTTCTCTTACAACATTACAACGATTGGATATCTGATATTCGCTATTAACCGGCAACAGATACATTACCCACGTTAATTAGTTCCCTAACAAGGTAATGGTAAGAGCTGTCAAAATTAATAAAGTAGTGATATCGAGTGCGGACACGTGGCTTGGGTGTTTTTTATCCTACCACCCCCTACCACCCTCTACCACCCTCTAATGGACGACGCGTGGCTTCTCAAGTACCTGTTGTTAGAAGGCAGTAGTATTTTATGAATGAAATGTACGAATAATTGGGTACAGATAATTTTATTAGGAGCTTATGGCAACACTGCTTGAAGATTAAAAATAAAAACGGTGTTTAGTCTATGCATTTTTTTTTGTGGTGGAATAATAGCAGGTTTCGAAATGAAATGTACGAATAATTGGATAGGTATAGATAATTTTATTAGTGGTTTATGGCAACATTGCTGAAAAAAACGTTTACGCATTTAATTTTTTTTTTTATAAAATAATATCAGATGAAATTGCAGTGTGACTTATTCTGCCGCCAAGGATTTTTTTTCGCTCCAAATTTTCTTCACACAGCACAGGCTGCTTTATAATGCTGTTTATATTGTTTTTTTCGACTAAGCTTTTTTGTTCCGAAGGCGGAGTCTATTCATTTTTTGGTCTGAGAAGTTTAGATTGTGTTGCTTCGTTTCGTTTTATAGTACGAGTATGCCCTTCTCATAATATAAACTAAGAGACATTTAATTTTGAAATCAAATCAATCAAACAAAAAAAAACACCACCAGTCCATATTATAAAAGCAGGATTTCCTTATAAATATACATTTCTTTGATCGTGTGTTTGTTAAGGATTTATAAATCAAAGTAGAATGTTCAATTTATACCAATGTACAAGATAAACGTTCTCCCGACCGACACTTGCCACATCCAGCGCGATCTGAATTACAAATCACAACGAAACGTAAGGTATTAAGTACACCGTCAAAGCTATAATATGTCGCGCTATTGCTTACCTTTTGCTTTTAATAAGAACCCTGTGACGCTGCATAACAAATTAGCTATAGGTTTTGTTTATTTCTGTTTACACTTCATTATGTATTGTGAGGAGACAATAAAAATATTTTTGTTGTTGTTGCTGGTTACATTAGTGTGGGTTGAAATACTTACTCAAATCCTGTGCTAGCAGTAACATGTGACAAAAGTCAGCTCCTCTGCTTGATTAAGTAATTAACAATATTGTTTTGTAAAACAAAATAGAGCGCAAAGCTTACTTATTACAGCTTACACCTTTGAATAAGTGTTTTTGCGATGTATCAGTACTATAAGTGTTTTAGGTACAGTAGTGTTTTCCAGTAAATACTTATCAATTAACATTTTGCAAACAAAATTCAATCAGGTCATTCAGAGTCAATCAATTATTAAACAAAAATCAAGGTCAAATCAATTATTAATAACATGGTTTACTACTCGTATAGTACAAATTATTTATCCCATTGAAATCTAATAATAATAATATTACAATAACTTATCAACTAATAGAACAAAATATTTAAAGTAATAGGTAATAGTTATAGCTTAGAGTGGTTGTATACCTTTATTTTCAAGATGGTGGCAACTCACGGGGAAAGAGGGATGCTTGAATTTTTGCATTCGATTGACAATTTGCAACCATTCCTGAACGTCTGTGATGTTCGATGATTCGCGATATTTGATTTGTCTGCAGCGACGTGAAAATTTTACTTTATGACGAGGATTGCCTAGAATGAATATTATTCGATAATGGGGGATTAAATGGTGGGATTTTATGAAGTTAGCCTGTATAAAGTTATCTACCTTTTCATTTACACCCTAGTCCCCAGGTCGTACCCAAGAATTTCCTTTTAGATTTGTTTTTCTCTTTCCACTAATAGATAAATCTATGCACTACCCCACTAATAGATAACCTAGTGAGATCAATGTTGATTTTGTTGAAGGTTTGACGATTGGTCTCCCGAACGAGAGTACTTGGGTTCAAACACCACGGCTCGCATCTGTTATTAAAAAAGTTACATGCGTATTAGACCAATTACCATTGCTACGGTGAAGGAAAACAACATCATTCACACACCTTTGAGAACTGTACTGTGAACCCTCAGATGTTTAGATTTCCTCATGTTTTCCTACATAACTTTTTGACAATAGAGGTGCGTGTCAGGTTCGAACTCAGGAACGTTCGAGAGACCAATGTTCAAACCACTGAGTCATCACGGCAATGCTGCTTGCCAAAAAAATTTATGCTAAATGTTAATCTTAAGTAACGGATCATTATTGAAAAGGCTCTTTCCGTCTGCTCTCGTTGCCAGGTGGTTCGTATTATTCAAATCGGTTTGCATAATGTCTGCTGAAACAAAGGAAGGATCACGCAAGTGCAATATGGATGCATCTCTTCGGATAATTAGTTTATCTATATCTATTCTATATCTATACTATCTATACCACTAAATAAAATTGAAGTGTCTGTTTGTAATATTAAAATAACCGCTTTTTACTAAATGCATAGGTATGTATAGACGATACACATACTGAAATGACGTTTAAAAAAATTTTTGTCTGTTTGTCTGTTTGATCCGGCTAATCTCTGAAACGGCTGAACCGATCTTGACGGGACAGACAGCTGATGTAACAAGGAGTAACTTAGGCTACTTTTTTTTACTTTCGTTTCGGCGTAGGTTTCCCGAAGCAAAGTGAGGGCGGGTCCACTAGTATTTTATATAATTGAGCTAATTTACGATTGACTCTTTTATAGAGTCTAATTCTAATTCTAGATAATTATACCAATACTCAATTCAAGTGGCCATGCTATTGACATTTAAGTATCTTTACTTAAATTATTATAAAGTATTAGGTACTAGATATAAACTGTTAACATTAAAGATTATTATTATTATATTTCCTCTCATAATTACATACTAGTATCAGACAACGCGTACACTTCAAATGTCTTATTTAAATACCGTTATTAATAATTTATTACTCAATACTATTTAGGTACTTATCTAAATAATTATATCGTTAGAACCTTAGCTGCCTAGATATTTAGTTACTTAGTTAAATTGTACTATGTGGAAGTTAATTTTACATAATAAACACTTATAAATGGCATCAGATTGTAACCTTAGTAAGATGTCCATGGATGTTTGGCAATGTTGCCAGACGTCCCGATTTTGATACGTCTCGATTTTTTAATGAAAAATTGGAGACTTTAACTCGCTTTTCAGGGACTATAAAACTATTTTAAGCAGTGTTTTTTTATTTAGTAAAGTTAGTTCTCATTAAAACACATTTTATATTTATTGTCACGTAACTCGAACTAGTAAACATTAAATGGAAACAAAAACTTGAGAGCTAAATTTTTTTTCAAATCTTCTGAAAATAACTTTTTAACTATGTCCCGCCAACTTGCTTACTTGTTGCAGAGTACACGAGACAAAATAAATAAATAACATAACATATTTAGGTATTAATTTAGTACCTACCTGATTTTCAATTAAGTGACCTTCCAACGTTGTAGATAAATACAAAGTTAACAAGGAATGCATTTTCGCTGAGTACTAAGGCATTGAATTCTTACCTCATAGCACATATTCTGTGTACTACAGTAAATTAATAAATAATAACACTATTTACGCGAAACCATTATGTTTTGTGCGATTACGTGATGTCTATAAATCATACTTTAATGTTTATTGTGCGATTGGAGCTCTAAAACGGGCGGAGTGATGTATCTTAATGTTGGCAATAAATCAAAATTTGGGTTTCGCGCTCAAATTTTCATTTTTTTACAGACTATACAAGTGAATCTAGAAGAAAGCGCGGGTCTTTGGCGGGCATATGACATGGACAAAAGCTTGACAAACACAAAAAAAAAAGAAATATTTAAATTAAGACTATAGATTATTAAGTTTGGTACATTTGTAACCACTAACGACAGTAATAAGTAAAGTTAGTGTACTATGTACTTAATATTGGTTTTTCTTACTTTGCCTGTTTAACAGGTTTTAGAGTTAATTTGCTAATAGTTTTAGCTATAGCTATTTTTGACACCTGACTTGAATGAAAATTTATTCAAAGGCCTTGTGCCTTCTGCCTATTAGACAACCACTTATGTCTAAGATTTTTGATTAAACATAGATGCGTCCACCTTTGAAGTCTAGATTTATTTGAAGTACCTACTCTTCTTTGTTTTTGATTTGAATGACACACAAATCCAGACTTCACCAGGACCTAGTTATTTTTAGATTACAGTGGGTAAATCATATCGTAGAACTGTTGACGACACTTGCGTTGGACATAAACCTTTCCTTACACCAATCCATACTGTAATAACATTTTGGAATATAATTCTGCTCTAGGCCTCACCTTTGAAGGGACGTCGGTTTTTTTATTGATAAGTTAGCGTTTGACTACGATCCTATCTGATGGAAAATGGTGATATAAGACTTAAATGGTGAAGCATTCTAACTTAGATGAATCTCTCGTAACATTAGAAGACTATTCACTAGAACCATTAGGGTATTAAGCCAGGAATCTTTACAACTGGAATGTAAGTAAGTATATAAATAGATAATTGTTTCTGATAGTGGAGTAATCTCGGATCTTCGGTCGTTACATCAATTTAGTCAGGCAGTGCAGAGATTCGGGTCAATTTAGAGCGATCTCTAAGACAATATAATTTGCCTGATTGATCGCCGCGACGGACCGACACGCGAGCCCGACACGAGATTGTATGCATTTTTGTTGAGAAATTCGTTGTTACAATAAGTGAGTAAATCACGAGGTCTCTTCCGTCCCTTTCTAATGGTTGTCTCGTTTGCTCTTTGACATAATTAAAAAAATAAGCAAAGCAATATGTTGTAAGGTTGTTACCAGGTGACATTATTAATGATGAAACAAAAAAAAAGTAAAATAAAAAAAAATATACACCTGTGATTTATTTGTAGGCTTAAGCTATGTATATCTAATTTTCTTTTTTCTATTCCTATCCTCATACCTTTCTGCCTTATGAATCAGCTGATAACTCTCCCCCCACTTGGAGATCTATTAGTGCTCATGACCATCAGCTGTGACGTCATCTACAAAAAACATCAACAAGAAAAGAGCTTTTACATGAAAGGGATAATATCTTTAAAAACACCAAAAAAATGTAGTCAATCGAGTGATTATCAGATTAGTGAAGATGATCCTTTACCCGAATTATAATAATTTGGTTCGTGTTTCAGTCTTGGTTGTTTTGCCGACTGTACTCACTCCGGACTCCGTCAATTTGGCCGTTTAATTTGATTGGAATTATTTTTTGATTGATTTACATAGCTGTCATGTCAACAATTACTTTTATCGTTTTGTAAAATAACCTGAATTCCCTTTTTTTAATTCACTATTTATATGGATAATTCTTATAATAATCCAATAACATTGGGTTGTCAATTTTTTTTGTGAACATTATTTTTAAGTTCATTTATTAGACTTGTCTGATTGAATGAATTAAATAATTAATGCCTTGGACAGTGCCTTCTAAATTAGATATGTAATGTGCATAGTTATACCTAAGTATTATTTATCTTCAGTTGTATTTTCTTAATGCGCTATTGTAACATTTTTGAATAAGGTCGCGCCAATTTTATAAAAAAAAAACTTTAATCTATGATTAGTCGCAGATAAGTATAAATTTAAAGAAATACAGTCGCAAATGTCTGTTATCAAACTT
>LGAG01000411.1:382618-398811 GCA_001278395.1 Lerema accius
AAAAAGTTACACCTAATTATACTTTTAGCGTATCTATGTCACAGATTAGGAAATAGTTTCTTATGTTACTCTCGCATTGCTACAAATCTAAAGATACCTACTTACCTCATAATATTAAAATCAGTCCAGGTATTTAGTTTGCAAAGAGTATCAAATAAATGGACATACATACATAGGTACGCTAGAAAAACATTGATACCGTCCTTCTGGAACAATCTGCTGAAAACATCATACACATTAAGATTCAGGTACTTTTCTTTGACCACGCTTGAATTAAATAATATTCAGCATGACTATATAATACACCCCTAACATGAAAATCTTAAACTGTAATAATTAAATGGAAATGTAAATAAAATCGCTCCGAAGAATCTATATTACCAGTTCATCACAATAAAACCCTATTTTGTATTTGTATGTGTTTATAAATTAGGACGGGCACTAACGTCTGGAATTCGCATCAAGAATCAGATTCTGAATTTTATGGGCCTTGTACATACGTCCGGAATTTTTCAGATTCTGAATTAACACTGACAGTAGAGGAGAATAGGGTAGAAAGATCCAGGGGTAAATTGTTCCGACGCGAACATTTCCATAACAGAAAATGTCTTAGGTCTATTACCCTTAGGTTATCTACGCTTGGCTCCTTCAACCCCGCTCTCCAAACTCTCAATCCAGAATATAAAAATATCCGAATGTTCATCTACAGCCACCATAAGACCTAGTTTGTATTTGTATCTGTTCAATGTAAAGTTGCACATTTCTATTTGAGGTATGTTGCAGATGTCCATGAGCGGCTGATAATTGTAGGTAGTGCTGTTTGCTATTCTCATTACATAAAACCTCCAAGAAGGCTTAACAAGGCACGCTTAAAATAAGCCAATGGACGTATTGGATTAAAAAATGTAAGTAAAATTCTAAATTCAAAAATCTTCGATTTGTGTTCGATCCGCGCTTGAAAATCAATTTTATTGCAAAAAAACGATGCCCAAATCTGACACAGGATTGATACTTGATTACCAACTTAACAAAAAAATTGGCTATAGAACTAACAATTAATGTTTACTCAACATCTTTTTGCACAAAAAAGAATGTTTACTTTCCTCAAAATAGCAACAATGCCTATTGAAAATGTTTGGGTCTGAAGTGGTATCAATACTTAAAACTGCACTTCATCTATTGAGTACAAAAGATGTATCCTACGCATCCTTTTACCTTCAAAACCTTTGGATAAACAGGTGCGTCACTGAAAAGGAAGCGTTACGAATTTCATGCGCGTCACAAAGCCACCCTGTGCAAATACCGACAAAAACTCGAACAAAACGCACATTGGATGGTTAGTATCAGCCACCCATCCATCCATTACACGAGGGAAAATCACTGCGACGCGACGCTACACAAACATAACGCGACATCACACTAAAGTCCGTTAAACTGCTCACTTAACCCTACAATAGCCATAAAGAATTACAATTAATCGCTTCTCCACGAGAAATGCCACCGCGCGGCTAAAAAAACGTCAAAATATTGTCGATGAAGCCGGCGCGGGGCCCCCACCGGCTAGAAGTAGCCAATGGGGTCGCTCGTTGGTCTCTCGCAAGCTCTTTTTGGCCAATGGTGTCGCCTAGGGCGGAGCCTCGAGCTACGCACGCCGTTTCGCCCCCAGCTAAAACCTTTTCGCCTGCAGTCGTTTACAGATAAGCCTGCGGGATGGTCGATTATTATTACATTCCGTATGCGTGATTCTGTGATCTACGCGCTTGCCCGAGGCTGTACCGAATCGATAGCGATGTGCCGGCAACACAATACGCTCTGTACTCCGGAACTTTCCTTGTTGTGATATGAGACATTCAGTGCGTCCTGTGATATGTTTGCCTTAGTATAGATAGATCTTGTTACGGCATGAACCTTTACATGCAGTGCCACCGTGAGGTATGAGTGACAACCTGTTTCTATGATTGCCTTTTGTTTTATACTATGTTTGGTGTATATGTAAACAATACTAAATTATAAAGCGTCACTACGTAAACACGCTATAAGTGTGACAAATTTTTTAACAATTTTCAGGTTTAAATTCGTCTCGCCTGCATACAAATTGATGTTTCAATTGACCAGTCCTATGGACCACGCTTAAAAGTGACGCTAATAAATCTTTAACCCCTATTAAATAGACTATTTCTAAGTTAGTGCGCTCTACCATCCAAGATTATATCGCCACTTTTTACCATTAGGTGGAATCTTAGTCAAGCATTAGATACCTAAATTAAAGGTGAAAAATCAGTTTAAAATTATCTACCTACGATTAAAAAGATATTGATTTAGACATTATTTCATATATGGATTACTAATTTATTACATTATTGTATTAACTATTTTAAATATACATATTTCAATAATCCCATAAAATACATTAATATTTTTTTATTAATGCACATTTTTACTAACGCAGCGTAAGGGTTAGAGTAATTCAACGCATCGAAATAGTTACATAATATTTTTTCTAAGTAAATCTGAACACCCACTGAAAACTTTGATATTTAGTAATACAAGTATAGGTATAGTTTTCTTTTTCATTTTATTTACTCAGATTTAAAATGAAAAAAGAAACAGTAACAATTATTTTTCTTTTAATAACTTAAGTCTGATGTATTGTAACTTTATAAATATATTAAATTACGTAATAATATTAAATTCATTAGGTAAAAATCCAATTAACTAGAAAGTATTAGATAACTGAGGATTCGGATATAAAATCCATAAACAATTTAAATTTCGAATAATGTGAATAAGAAAACTTGAAAACTGAGTTTAGAAAGTAGTTTAGTTTAGCTGTTTAGAAAATTGTTGTATTCACTTATAAACTTAGTTATTTGTGTTCTATAGATTTAATAAATTTAACAACCATAATAATTTACTTAAGATTTTTAATAAAACAAAATGTCCCCGCATTTAACCCGTCGGCAAACGATAATCATAAATTATTGACAAAGTTAAATAGCAAATAACTACGGGTTCTTAGCGACGTTCATTGAGTTCTAGGTTCGATTCCCAGCAGAGTCAAAAATTGAATAATAATTTTTATTTTCAGTTCTCGGTTTGTATGTAAGTCCTTTGTTCTTCAAGCAGTTCTTTAGTCAGAATTAAAGAAAAAAACGTCCTCACTTTTCTTTCTGAAAACTGAGTCTATAAATATAATTTTTGGTCTAAGACCTAGTATGACTCCTTTATTCCACGAATAAATTCTGTCTTTTCTAGTATAAAATATCACTGATAAATCCCCAAAAAACCATCAATTCCCGTTTTAAAAAACACAAACCCGGTCAGTAACAGGCAAGGAGTCGTGTTTAAAAAATTCCGACAAACATATAATTATCTGTCCGAGGACCGACTTATACACAAAACTCATAATTGCAGCAAATTATACCCGAGACATCGGATAGAAAGGGATTTGTCTTTAACTTTACAATGTTGAAGCTTTTTATAACAATTCTTCACTTGTATGTAGGTATGTATTGTGTATAACTACGTAAATTGTAATATATAAAATCTCTTCGTACTTACGTTTGTGACTAAACTCCTTTTAAAGAAGTGGCATAACTTTATTGAAACTGTGATGTAAAAAAATACTGAAATAGATAGATAGATAATGTTACGGAGGTTAGAAAAAATGCATGGTGGTTCGATTTCAGTGTCCATAAGTGTACAATGGTACAGAGGTATTATTTTATTATTATTTATTATTTTAGTGTTTACAGTACAATAAACAATTTCTTTCTTTTTACTTTTTTTTATCACAATAGGTATATTTCAAAATTAACACATTAATTTCTAATAAAAAATTAAAAATATAAGTACTTCCTCAAAGAGTTAAAACTTTAAATTATGTTATGATAATAATTGTTTTAAGAAGTAAAAAATCTGTCAATTGTGTTTCAAACTGTGCGCAATGTAGAGTTCCGTAGTTATTTAATTACTTATTAAGCTGTTAAGTCTGACTGTCAGTGAGTGTTTTTCTTTTAATTTTGTTAAATGAACTGTTGTCGTGATTTTTTTCACATTTCTAAAACTAACCGTTTAGCTGATAGGAGAAGACATTTGGCTCTATCAAAATTTTTCTTTCATGATATTTTATACAAAAAGAAAATAAATGTGTTTACAGTATATTATAAGCGCACAAAGCGTCAAGACACTAAAACAATTTTTCGTCTATCTTTAAACTTTAAACTCTTCTTCTTCTTTCTTATTTAGAGTTCTTTTTTTCTTAAAGTACGAACAAGACAACAAATAGTTGGCGTTAAGATAACACTTTTCAGTTGTTTAGAAAGGACGAAACATATCTTATAGTATAAAATAATATTGATTTTAAATATTGAACCTTAAGTCAAAACAACGGACCTATAATATTTTTTACGACGTATCCAACGATACCATACATCATGGGGTAAATAAGAAAAACCCTTTCATTCGCACTTCATCCAATATTCTATTAAAAAGATCTGTGTTCTAGATTTAGGAAGTAATAAAGAGTTTTATTGTCTGTGCTCGGTCTGCTTGTGTTTTGTCTGTAGCACCCATAACACAAGCAATCCTAGTCGACTATGGGAGTGTAACGCTATTTATTATTTAAAATCAAATAAAGCAATCATTTTATAATACTACCATTATAATTTACCTACATAATAACTAAAGGACGAGATTTGATATAGCCAAAACCATTTTATAACCGAATCGTACAAAGGTAATAAAATTGTACTGTTTCGTAGCATCAAAAAATATTAAAAAAACAATAAACTCAAATGAAATGAAAGGGATTATTTCTTAAAAACAACCGGGCGATCCCATTAAGCCGCTGTCATCGCTCCGTTGATAAGATTTAAATTAGCCTTACAATAACGTTCCTGTCAAATCCGCCATTAATTTCGAAATTCGAATTTTGAATTAGGAACGGGAGCGGTGTTGCCACACCGACGCGGACGCTATTCATACACCCATTCAGCCAGCGTTACGCTTGCGATTATTGAATGTAATTTTGACAAATTAATTTCGCACCAGATTTCTTTGCAAGGAATAATGACGTTTTGACTGGACTCGTCAGAATTTCGACGGAATATGTTTTAAAAGAATTTATCTGTACACTGGGGAATTTCAGTTATACCTACTGTGGAATTACAATTCATCTTATCCTAGAGATTTACTTAATCACGTTCATTGTCGTCATCATGATAATGAACGAAATGGCCCACAGTTATCATGATTTTGGAGCCCTGTCCGTTAATAGTTAGTATTAGTTTTGTAATGGGTAAAAAAATTAGTAATTTAAAATCTTTTAAAATATTTCTTGTTTTACTCTCTTCTTTTAATATACTCTGTGCTGTAGGCATTGCTTGGTGATCTGTAGATCCAATAAGTTGTACAAAAGTTAATGCGACATTTCATTATGTGTTCCGCCCACAAACGATTTTTAATAAAATGCAGTCACTCGGCTCATTGGCTATTTTAAAATTGGATTTTCAATAAGCATTGCCGATATATTTTTAATAGGCAATATGAGCAAGGGCGTAAGACACCGTTCAGCCACTCGCGATTAACTTTCTAAAGAGTTACAGTGATTTTACGTATAGAAAAGTTCTACCTCAATATGTACTATGTCCAATATGTCCTACTAGTTGCGCATGAAAATAAGCTTTACAAATTAGTTGATATTTTTTTTGCAAACTGGTTGATAATTGTCTTCTAACCAAGTAGCTAATAGGTATTTTGGACTTCAAATTTAGTCTCACGGTAACTACATTAATTAAATTATACATAAATCGAGGGTTGCGCGATAGTGAAAATGTTTTAAGTGCAATTTTGTCCTTGTATAGAGCAAGAAATGTTTTATTTTCTTATTTTCTCTTATAAAAAGAATTCTGATCGTTAATCGTTCCTCGCCGCTCCATCCGTCGTGAGACATATCGTTAGGAACGTTTTGTTTTTATTTTTGAGTAGTGTTCCGCGGCACGGGGCAACCAAATGAGTGCGTTCTTGTTTTTCAATGTTTTGATTTATAAGCAATGAATTGTGAACAGCAGTTAATGAAGTATTGAGTAATGTCGCCGGTGAGCTACGATACGGTTTCCTCTCGATTTAATGGCCGTTGGAAAATAAAATACGCCATTAAAGCCTGATGCCATCAATTTACTACTTCATTTCACTTGTAGTTTATGAGATATTGTAAATTCGTGGGTTTTGTTTCACTATTGACTATTTTTAGGTGATAATAGATTATTTTATAAAATAAAACACGCAGGCTGGAAAATCTGTTAGATTAATGATACAAAAAATCTAGGGCACTCTACTAAAAATAGAGAATAAATCAAAGTTTCAACATGAAAAAGTTAATAGCAAGTCTGGGTATGATAGATACTTAAAAACATATTTAGCGAATTAAATAAAGCCTTCAAAAAATTGACAACAAAATAATTTTACTTATACAAAGATAAGATAAAAATTAAAATCGGAATTACAGTACAAACAGTTATTATCGGATCGTATCGAATTAAATTACATAGCATTTTCAAAAACTAGATTTAAATATTGCCTCGCGAAATATCTTTTTATTGCCACAGACTATTTCAATCACTGGCTGTCAGTGACATGACTCAGTTTCGATTACGATTCAATCTTTTCAGTTTGGATGAGAAAGTAATATCAATTTGTTTAAGTTTATACGAAAAACCGTAGCCTTAATAGTAGCTTTTAATTTTCTTTAAAGCGAATAAACTATAAAGGATGCGAATAACAGGTTATGGATATTTTTTGAGAAGTATTAGGTATACAAAATATTATTTTTTAC
The DNA here is from genome assembly GCA_001278395.1 of Lerema accius. Classification (NCBI taxonomy): domain Eukaryota; kingdom Metazoa; phylum Arthropoda; class Insecta; order Lepidoptera; family Hesperiidae; genus Lerema; species Lerema accius. The sequence goes on from LGAG01000411.1 coordinate 389,454, forward strand.
AGTTATGAGAACAAATCAATGTCCTATGTCTATAATATTTCAGCAGCATTTTAATGATTCTATTTTTCGCAAAAGCAAGAAAACTTTTACCTGCTTTTACTATTAAGCAAACAAATCAAATACATAGCAATGTTACTATGTTTTAATAAATAACTAATATAAATGATTATGTAATGTAAATTATAACCTTTTAACAAAGTATGTAATTGTATAGATTAAAAATTATTATGTAAATAATGAACATATTGATTCAATAATACCTTACATACCGAGGTTACTTGTGCAAATGTGCTAACTATATCTATTCGAATTTTTTTTTAATTGATTGATAGTCTCAGTTTGTTGACACAACATAATACCAATAACATAATAATCAAACATTACATTTTAAATAGATATACATACTTATTTCCTATTAATATTTCACCGTCTGTTTTTTCAAAGGCAATTTGTTACAGCAAATACGAAGGCATTGTGTCGATACAGAGGTCAGGTACTCGGCAATGGCTTTTTTAACCCATAACCGGAATTTATATCTCGCATTACTCATATTCCGCTCCGGTTGTTTTCCCCTAATTAGAATCCATTCAGCCGTACCCCATTAAAACTCGTCTAAATTAAAATTCGAATAACTTACTAACTAGACGTATAAATCTCGAGCTTACAGAAAGACAATAAAATATATTGTCCAGACGGAGAATCGAGAGGTTCAATAATTAATACAACAATACGTTCACCGAGTAATTAAAATAAACTAATTTCTAAATGCGAGTGGCCGGAGTTTTATGAATGAATGGTTGTTTTTTTTCGAGCTGGCAACATTTTTCATTCTCGGTCTCGGCACTGACAGTTCAGTTGACGGTGTTCTTTTTTTGAAGTGCGACTCGCAGCGGGTTGCTGGCGCAACCGTTGGAGTTTTCGTCTTTCGAATTATCTCACTTTAATTTTCGATTGGAATCCGCACCGCGCTTCCCTATTATTAACATTACTGAACAGATAATTTATTCAAGGGTTCGCTAATTTATATAATCTTTTCGATATCGTGGCAATAGAGATGGATAAATTTTATTAGTTCTATAACATTTTTTAAAGAAATAAAAATTAAGGATTACGAATTTGTAACTTATTAAAATTCTTAATATGGATGGATGTATGGAAGTAGCAGTAAGAGTGAAGAAAGTATAAATAATTTTAGCAGATTTTGTACACATAATAAATTAACTATTTAAGTGCCTATTACAGAAACAAGCACTATAGGTATCGAATAATTAACTGCAACTTTAGCAACTTCAACTTAACTTGAACCGTATCATTACCAGTCTACCTCTAAACTGAATTCCCATAACTGACATAGTTCCAAAAATTCAAAATTTCAAATCCTTTCTCACGGTTAATAACGCACTGAACTCTCACGAATTAGGCTAAGGATTTTTATTTGTGGCAACATCGGATCGGGATGAGCGAATCGCCGGCCATAATAACAACGTGCAATGGAATTTGGAAAAAGAATCGGACGCAACCGCGTGCACAGTAGCGATAACATGCAATTTAAATGTTTCAAATTTCGAACACGTTTATTTTTAAATTCGCATTGCGTGCTTGCAACCAGCATTAAGATATGTACACACTGGGTGCGAGTATTAAAAAAGTTCCTATTGCACTAATCTATTACGGAAAAATAAACTTGAACTACAATTCGGAATACAGGTTACCTACCTATGCTTACATACTGCGTATAAAAAATTGGGCTTATTTCTGTAACTGAAGCAAATTAAAAAAACAAGGCAAACTATGCTAAGGTACCGCTTAAGCTAATACTAAGCCAAGACGAAATATTCAATCAGTACCAATACACTAACGCTACTGAAAACAAGACCGTTTCTACCAGTGTACCACAACCTTTATCCGCCGCCTTATTGAGATTAAAAATGTCATTATCCATTTTTTTCTTCGAACGATGTTATTGAGACATGTCTTATTAATAACCTTTTGATGGTAAAACAATTATGGTATAATCAATGACACTACTTAATGACTGTCATCCTGTTCGTGACGATTGGTACAAGATCCAGATTTAATTTGTACCTTTGATAAATAAATATTGATGATTATTTTTTACTTTAAAATACACCTGGTACCAATTATTGATCGAAATACATTTTTAACTACCTACTTTTCTTTTTTTTTTTTTCTTTTGGAGTCAAACGTGATAGGTGAAATACTTATACATATAACTAAATTTAATTAACCTAAGCTAATGAAAACTAATAATTCATAAATTCATTTATATTCTGAGATTATTATTTGTGTAGATAATCTGCAATGGAACCGATATTAGTTTTTCAAATTCCGTAATTAATAATACCTACCACTTGTATTTTAACATACAATCACAAGGCTAATTAAATGCAAATTGTAACAATATTTTAAAATTCTATTATTGAATTATTTCCATGTTATGTTTATTTCATCTGCTTTATCAATCTTGTTTTGTATTTTAAATTACCTAGGTACCTATTATTGTACTGTAGTATATAGAGTAGGTAAACTATGCCTCGTTATTTCGTTGTGATTTAAAAAGTAAACAATCTTGACACTATTTTTATTTATTTCATTAATTTAAAAAAATATTTAGAAGTATACAGAAATTTATTTTAACCTTAAATTATCGTTTATTCTTTATTTTTCTTTAATTTGTGTCTGTCTTATTTTTAAATCGATAATTACAACAAAAAGACACTAAGATTTTTACGTTTTAAATCACGACGAAAAATACGTGGTATAGTACCTACCTATAGGTGCAAGATAATAATTACTTACCATCCTACCATTGTAATATTACTTACAAAAACAAAACGTAGGTAACTTGTATCTTGTAATTATAAAATGTCTCCGGTTTTTAAGCATAAATTAAAATTTAAAATCCATTTAACTACATTGAATCCATACAGTGTATTGTGTTTTTAAATGTCTTGCTTTTTTTCTTACCGGAAGACTTGACACCTCAAGATTACAGCCATCAATTAACCGAATAGGCCCTGTTGCTGTCTCTTTCTTTCATATCAATGCATCTCTTTTTAGTACCATTATTATTTTCTGCTTTAAAGACATTAATATTTTTCATAATGCCTAGAACTCATTAGCAGCTTAGTGCTTTAATTATTGTCTAATCTAACGGTTTACAGCTTTAAGTGTCAAATCAGGCGGATTTGTACTATTTGCAGCGAAAGTCCATTATTATAGATACTATGTATTAACGATGTGAATTTTATAGCTATAACCAAAGAAGCGCTATCGCGTTAAACACCGATTTGGATAACAATTCAGTTGTTGCAGTAAAGTTAGCGTAATAAGTAATTTCTGCAATTAACCTTGTTCAGGCTGGGGACTAAACGCCAAAGGAGCCCATTTTTCAGGTAGCAACGCATCTCTTGACCAACTTTGAATGGGATACGTGATTACTAGTTAGTTAATCGACAGTAGGTACATGGTAAAACATTTTAGACAAAAAGTAACGACGTAGGTAAAAGGTTTAAAATTAATGCAACAGTTTTTATTCTAGAAACATTGTCGTAATAAAAGTTATTTGTGTAAACAATTAAGGTTCGTTTATTAAGCATGCTAAGCTAAATCAGATCTGTTCGTAACCAACCGATTAAACTAACGTAGGCCATCAAGGCGATGAAAGACGCCCACTCTTAGCAAATCGTTTAAGAAATAATTACAAAAGATCCGGTTACTGTGTTACGGAACCCATTATTACTGAAACCTACTGGAATTAGGGGTACATCAAATTATTACGTAACCTGTATTTTAGTTACTATTAAACCCCTCCCCTCCCCTACACTCCGCACTTGTCAGTTAAAGTAAGCTTTTACTTTTTAATTAAATAGTCGCAGTAAGTCGCAGTAAAGCTAGCCTAACTTAACGGTAATCAAAATATGTAGCGATTCTGTCTCGTTCTTTACAATAACTTTTTAACTTGCTTGCTAGAAGACACGTCGCGAATTTTATTAGGTATTCACTAGGGCAATAACTTTGAGAACTTTGAGAACGTTTTTGAAAACTTAAAATATGAATCATGTCTTGTAGTACCAGCCATGGGCCTATACTTATTATGATTCCTTATCCCTTTCCCTTCCTTCATCAATTAATTTCAAATACGACTTTGTTCTGTAATTAACGTATCAATTACCTATGTTTCGCAGGTGTAGGTCCCTAGTCCCATTTTTTAACGACGTTAACTTTAGTGCGATAATTATAGAACTAACCCCATAATCGCAAAGTATAACATTAATCCAAGTACACTCTTAACATTAAAGGATACCTACATAGAAACTTTCAGCAGAAAATTAAAAAGCTTGGAAAATTATTGTAAAAAAAAGTAAGTATTGGTACCCGTATTACGAGAGGCGTGTAACCATACGCGGCGCGTGCGGCGGTCACGACTTCGTGCTCTACACGAGCAGTTAACCTCCGGTACTAAAACTTAATTAAAACGCTACTGGTCTGTACGTGTTTAGTGAGTTTGGGCGGCAACCTATACGCAGTTTTGGAGGGAAATGAATTCGAATTAAAACGTTCGAAAAAAGAACCATCGATAAATCTCTGCCTGCCAGTTGTTTTTATATTCTGTACCTACTAACGTGTTTTGATTTTTTATCCAGTGTTGCCAGTAAGATAATGAGGTAAAATATTCTGTTAAATTTTATTAATAACAGTTATAATTATAATTAGCTGTAAAATTCACAAGTTATACCTAGCTATCAACTCTTTGACCAAGAGAAGTTTAAAACTTGAAATAAAACTTTAAGTGCGAGGCTTTTTATAGTTAGAAGTTCACCTTATAAATTTTAATCTACTCTTACGTTTTTACGAGGAATATTTTTGGTAGGATTCTGTTAATCACGACATGACCAACTAGATGAAACCTAGTGACTAAGAAGCATTTCCACAAGTATTCAATTCAAAACAATGAAATCGATTAATTTATTATTTCATTTCAAAAGCCACTTTAAAAACCAATTTTAAAATTGATTCCGTACTTCACAACCGCCATAATCTGTACGTCTAGGATAACAAATATAAGTTTTTAACTTAGTAATGAAACAGAATTCTTCATTAGTTGTGAGTCAAAACCGAATTTGTTCTAAACTCCAAGCACACGAAACAAAAGTTTTTAAGACTGCAAAGTTATACTTGCGTTTAGAAAGGTAATCAAACACTTTATTGCTATAGTCATAAGGTTGTAAATATGTTTTTAAGGTGTGTTAGTAAGTTGGGAAGTATTTAATAGGGAGTCCAGCGAGGAGTACGACATTCAATCTTGAGTATGCACCAACATCCATCACGCGACCACGCCCCCTGGATGTTTCGACAACGGAACGTTTTACTCCTCAATGATGAAATATACGAAGATGTCTTAAAAGTAGTTAAAAGCCTTTAGAATCAATGTCCATTTTTTTCGAAAGTAAACCAGTTTTTTTATGGCAACATTTGGTTCTTGTCTATGGTAATACATTTTTTTTGGCCTGTATTATGTGTACCTACTAATTGATTTAACTCCAATATGTAGTATGTATTACTTTATTATTCCACATCAGATAAAATTTAAGTTATGTTAAATTAAATTAACAGTTTTATTTTATTTGTGTTTCTACAGAAATTATTAATATAAAAAAATACAAAATAAATTTACATTGTATTTAATTGCCATTTATATTAGTCCAAAAATAAATAACAGCTTTCATCTTTATTTAAGTTAAATTTCAGAACGCGCCCACTGGATTAATAACATCACCTACTCTGTGAGGTAAAAAAATAAACAACAAATCACTGGCAATTTAATACGAGCTCAAATTTAAAAAAAGAACGAGCGGGCTCGGAATGTTGAAATGAACTGAGCTACCAATTTTGAATACGCATATAGACTTTACCCAATTTCAACATTAACATTACTCGTATAAAATACAATTTCTTTTGTAGAGTTCTGGTGTTTAAGATCTTTACGAATAGCGGAAGATAGTTATTGACTTCCGTTTTTACATAAATTCGATGTATGAGAGGTTAAGCTGGAATGTTGTTAAAATTAGTGGCGCGGGCGCAGGTAGCGGTTTACAAAGTAATTTTGTGGTAGATTTATTAGTGAACATGTTTATACAGATTATTAAAACTTCGATTGTAACTAAAGCTTTGAATTTTATACTCAGTCAATAATCCATTGTGCTTCTATAAAATTGTGAAGAAAGATAACAAGAAAACATTTTAACAATTATACTTATCTATCTAAATAAAGGGTCTAAAGACCCTATCAGTTAGAAAATAGTCCGCATATAAATTATGTTAAATATTGATTCATATGGGAAAATACAGAGCTCCTATTTTCTAAAGTATTTAAAACCGTTTTTTTTTATTTAAATTAATGACAAGATACGTTTGTATAGTTTACGATCACGAAAAAGGTCACCCATTAAATCTTACAAAGAAATATAAAACACACATACACATTTAGTACCTATTACCAATCCATACTGCGTAAAACTCCACAACGAAGAACAAACCTCACCAATATCCGAATTCTCTTGACCAACACCTCAAAAACACCTGGCAATGTAAAATGGACTCTACACCCTTAGAATAAAGACGAAAATCGTTTGCGCTGATATTTTTTGTACTTGCCTCAGGCATGGCACGAGCTAGGGGTTATGATGACTAGGAATCTCTCCACGCTAAGCTTAAATGATTAATAGGAAAAAACCCTGTCTCGGTTCGCCGTGGCTGTTAATGGCATCTTGCTAATTATAACTGGCATTCGAGACTTTCGAAGCTCATTCGCTAGTTACGAAATTTGTTTTAAATTAGGCATTTGCGCATACCGGTCGAAACAAGTTTTGTATGCTTATTACACAGACCAAAAATTGTAGACGCAGTCTTCGGAACAAAGGAGCGTAGTAGGGTAAAACATAATGTTAATAACAAATGATAACGTTTTCCGGTACATTTCTCGGCAGACCCTACTCGGTGAAATACGTCAGATCGTAAAAAAAATAAAAAATATATATTTTGGTACCTACGAGTATAAACACACATAATTATTCATAACTTTTTCGTCTACAATTCGTAGAGTAGGTGCCTAAGTGTTAACATAAAAGTTATTGCGACTTAAAACTATGCGCTAATTATTTGACTAAAATGCCCAACAGACCGTCGTTATCGATAATAGTCATAATCGGTTAAAAAATTTTAAATATCGCCCGCAATATCGAAAGCCCTAAATGATACGAATCCTCTGCTTATTTCGCAACTTGTAGCATCGGTGATGCTTTTGTTATTACGATAATGACATCCGTGGCTTACCCACGACTCATTAGACAGCACATCCCGATTTCCGACTAAGAAACTTAGTCAATGAAACTTATAAACGATCAGATAAAACAAGAATATAGCATCAACTAACATTTACATTTAATATCATAGTCATAGTATAGGGGGCAATTATCGCATCGCTCTATACTGACGGACGGCGATAATTGGCGCCAATTAGTCTGTCAAGTCCTTCGATAAATCAATGGTCGGATACTCGGATCCACTCTTGAATTCGATTTGAATACCTTTTGATAAAAAGTTAATTGTGAATTAGAACACTTATAAAAGAATAAACGCGTTTAAAATGTATGCTTTACCGTTGCTTAAATCAGTGTATGTTTAAATTATAACACCTGTTGTCTGTGAAGTATTTGTACTTACTAATAATTTCTTTATTTTATTTTTTTATACTAAAAAATTAAGAATCACGAAGATAGATTAAATATAAAATTGTCCATTTCTAGCTTTATCACTAAGTATGTGTTTTGTTTTGTTCTAGGTAAGCTGTGAGACAAGGTTCATGTGTAAAAATTGACCAATCGTAGAGTATTTAGAAGAAAATGACTTTTCGTTGCGTTCCCAGTTTTCAAGCGGTTTCGTCCAATGATAGTAGCGCCACCTGGGTAAGTTACAAAAAGCTTTCATTTATTAGTTCTGCTACTGAATAACAGATGGCGTCTAGTAATAGTACCAGCTGAAATTGGAAATAGTTTATAGACGTTCTTAATTATATTTTGTACATATCTATGAATTTATTTTAGTTACTAGTAAAGGAAAATATACTCTTATCACTTTAGGTGTTGTAAAGTTATGATACTATCTGATTCTATTTTTACAAAGTAGCGACATCTATCGAAAGTAATAAAAAGCTTTTACCATGAGGAATTGGACGTAGACAACAAGTACCTCTATCCGCCACTAGATAGCGCTATGTAACAATTTCTATACAGTTTGGGTGTAAAAATCAAATCATTTCCTTAGACACTATTGTAAAATTATGTACTTTAAATTATTATTATGGTTAACCTTTCGCATTTTATTAATTGCATTCTGATACTTACTGTTATACGATAGTTGTAATAAGTAATTCAGTAGTTTATAAAACAAATCATCATGCAAGCGCATACAGTAAACAGTTCTTTTTGTACAGGTAATGACAGTAAGTTAAATTGTTAAGATATACTTAAATCTCATTTATACATACATAATTAATGGTCTATTTAGAACCATAAATTCGTATTTTCCAATCCTCCAGCCCTCTGCATTGGAGCCTTGGACCTCAACACTTGCTGTGAATATAACAATATTTATCTAAACCAAAGTACCTACAGTACAGTGTACAGTACACTACAAGTACTACCAAAAATGTTATTTAAGCCAAGTACTTAAAAACTTTCCCAAAACTTCAAGAAAGCCGTAGGTGGTAAGTATTGTTAGACCATCGTGCGACGTGGTCATCGACCCTCGGCCAACCTGTTGACATGTCAATACGCGAAGTGACCTCAAACGCCCACCTTTTAATTTTCAAGTACTTAAATAATAGGAAGTTGGTGTAGTTTGAACGGTTATAATCACGAAGTCATTCTTCATGTCAAAATAACATTTACTTCGTTCTGAATTAACCCGCATAGCGCAGTGGTAGCCATACCGGATCGCCGTACAATGTGTCCCGGATTCGATTCCCAGCGAGTGAGAAATGTGAATGATGAATCTAAATTTAAATTCTCGGTCAGGTTGTATGTCCTTTTTCTATTCATGTTGACCATGACACGAAAGTTATGACCTATAGTTTGTTTTCCTATAGGAAAGCTTGCGTTCAATATCAGTCTTCGACGAAGAAAAACAAATGTGAACGCTGTATGTTTGCTTAAAATGTTTTTGTTTTAAAAATAAAACGAGTTATAAAAATAATTTAGGATTTTATACTTTTATCATCACGGGAAGTAAACATTTTAAAACGTTAAGTAACCCACTATAATTTAAAAAATAATTA
>LGAG01000411.1:398831-410096 GCA_001278395.1 Lerema accius
TTATTAGTAAGAGAAAGCAAAGTTCCTATCTACTTTTACTTCAAAATAATCAAATCAAAATCGAAATAGCGACGCATCTGCAACAAAATTGTGTCCTTGTCTTGAAATCGAATCTATTTTTCACCGCGACACATTTTATAATTATCTTTCCTTGGCTATAAAATGATGATAGTAGCTCAGTGTTTCTCAAAGTATATATTCAAACTTCTTTAAAGGAGGTAGGTATAAGCATTAAAGAATGACAGGGTCTTTTGTAACATGTATTTATAGATTCTTTCTAATAAGTTATGTTTTTCATTACATACATTTTTTCTTATCTCATTAAATCGGTGATTTAATAGGGTCGAATCAAATCCCCCTACCTCATCTCACCCTCTATTGCAGGGGTTCTCAACCTTTCTCTAGTCAGGGACCATTTTAATATCAACCTTGATACAAGGAACCACTATGTAGATATATTATATTAAAGATAATGACGACTTTAATGTAATTTATGAGCTTACGCCTCAACGCCTGTTAAATAAAAAATCATGCGCAGACCATTATTTTTCACGAACCACAGGTTGAGAACCACTGTTCGCTACGCCTGCGCTGGGCCAGCTGAAACTACGTAGAAATAATTTAATTTTTCTAAGGGTGCAATACAGTTTGAGAACCTGTTGCAGATGAATCCGATTCACAGCAACACGGCATTGTCTGAAGCGAGCTTCCTCTATCAATCAGCTGATTATATCGCATCTATTGAACTTATAACTGATTGCATGCAGATACATATCTTGCGGTTCATTTAATTTACTAGACAACCCTAGTTTGCTTACAAATTGGTGTAAAATTGGTGTAAAGTATTTACTGCATACAAAGTTGTCTCATGACAATGACACTTTTTATATTTGTTAAATATCTAAATTAACTTCCTTTGTAATACTGGCAATACAAAACACCACAACACATATACCGAAAACAGAAATTTTAAATTCAGTATCAAATTCCCATAACTCTAAATCCATGATTATGGTAACTGGTCGTGCACAGTCATTTATAGAAGAAACGTATATGTAACCGTAACAAATAACTAATATTTGAGGTAACCAGCCGTTACATGGTTAATTTTATATTCAACAATTATAATTAAAAAGTATATATTTTTCTACCATCAAAAGACTTCAACGAGCTCAAAAATTCTCCTAACCCTAACTTACTAGAAATTCCTACGCCATGGGTGTCAAATGGCATAATAGTATCACCTAAATTAAAAAACAAACATTTTCCGTCACATGACCCCAAGTTTAAAACTTTAAACCCAGGACCCTACACCGTAACTAAGCTGAAAGTCGTCTAAAAAAACCGTTATCTCAAAGACACTTGAAAGAGGCAGTCTTCGCATGAATGGCTTCCCATCTAATACTCAGCGGTTATCTACGAGATGGTATCATCTCATGCTAATATTAATGATCGACCGAAACAATCGACTCAAAGACCGCTCGGTAGGGTTACCATAATCATGACACTAGTCAGGATTTTCCATTTGCCGGTTTGAAACTTCATTAAAAAAATATATATTTAATAATAATAAGGTACGCAATGTGGGTCTCATTAGTCCTGAGGTATAATAATTTCTTATTTTCTTCCTCTTCAGGAGACAATGATTTTGTGGTCATTTGACCCTCAAACCCTTTCTCCACCAAGCAAAACGGTAACATGATATTTTTTTTTACTTGTTAAAATAAAGTTACTTAATTTTCTTTTCAGGTTTGTTAAATATGTAGTATGTAAAATTAAAAGCAACAGTATGATTTCAGTGCAATCTGTATTTCAGTATTTGAATGCCTTTTATCAGTAAAATTAACAGTATTAGTACTGTCCTTTGTTGCTAGTAAACCAACCAGGACGGTAACCCTATTAGACCGTCTTAAACCGGGATTATCCTAGTTAAACCAGGGTTTATAGTGAGCCTACTATCCAACCACTAGGTGAGAGTTCACATTGTGACCACTCTTAATTAGTTTTAGTTTAACGTCAGCTTTCAAACATAAAGTTTCTTGTTAGTAAACTCTGACAGATAAACGATGGGAGTTGTTTTAAATGTCTTGTATTTTTTTTATAATAACAGCGGTCATGTAGTAATTTCTAATCAGCATAAATGTATGTGCGTTGGTAGCTTAGGAAAAGATAAGTTTTATAAAATTCTTGATAGATGTGACTAAAATGTTCAAACAATATAGAAAACTCAAAGTTAGGGCAGATGTTACTCAGATATAAATTTATCTTTATAGTTTGGTTGATATCTTAATTTTTCACATCACTAACGGACCTTAATTTTTTATGTATTTTTAGTAAATGCTCATCATTATTAATTAATTTTAGATATGGCAATTTCATTACTGTATCAGTTTGGCTAGTACATTGAAGTATCTTGATAACAGCACCGTCTATTGGGTCCAATTGTGGTACTTAACCATACTCGGTGCCTCTTAATTACAGACAAACACACATACGCTAGGATTTTATATAACATTTTATCATAGCATTACTTAATCTGAAATCTTTCGAATAGTTCTCCGCATTGGTTTTAATCATTGACTAAGTCTGGCGCCATCGTGTCTGCGTTTACGTTTGTAAACTTGATGTAATCTAGACTAGACGACAAACGACATTCGACTAACTAGCTATAGATATAAACAGGCATACTAGAAAATATTGTGCAGTAATACTCTAATCTAATATACTCTATTTACACTTTTTTTCCTGCAGAAAACTTAAGAAAACTCATCATCTGTTTTTGTATTAGGTACTATCAAATACTCAAATTACTCATTACAAAATAGGTACAAGTTTTTTTAATCTACATAATCTTTTATATTTTATCTGTGTCAATAGTCGATAGCATGTCTCTGCAAGTCCAGTGTCCTTTAATTCAAGCTATCATACCATACCACAGACTGTCTGAATTATGCAATGAGCTTCCGAGAAAAGAATTCAAGTTTTATGTCTACACCGCGGAGCCCGCTCCCCCCATCTTTATCAAGTTTCGTCGAGAGTCCACTCCATGTGATAGCCTCGAGCGACGCACGCTCGCACGTGGATCGCGCGGGAAATTCAAATTCGGAACGAATAATTACAGTTTTTAAATTTTTAATCGCACTGCCAGTAACATGATTTGAAGACGTTTTATTTTTTTTGTGGCGGTTTTTTTGCGTGCCTAGTTCGGATTTTTGGCTGTGATTTTATTAAACTTATTTCGTGTTTTTTAGTTTTAATTTTAAAAGTGTGCAATATTATGTAAATTTCTAGACGGTAGTAAGTTATCATATATATCTGATTATGCTTAAAATAGTGCCGATCTAATCAAACTGAATCAAAGGTAATCACATATTGGATGAACATCAATTTCCTATACCAATAACGGGGCGAGTAAACAATAACATAATTTATTAGAAAGGGATAGCTGCATTACCAAGAGCGAGATGCCACTAAAATCATCGATTTAAAGAAAATAGAATTCTCATACGAAAGGTAATGGCGGTACAATAATCGTGTAAAAGTTCACGATAGTTGCCCAATGCGGTAACAATAAGATCTGACCAGTTAATCCTGGCCTATAACAAGTCTAATTTATATAATAGTTAGTCTGGGAGCGTAGATCAAAGATAGCTGGTTAGTATGGCGGTCAACATGCCTTGGTAGATAATGATCTGTCGATATTTACGCCGTGTTAAACCGACAATGGCCAGAGATAACCCCCAGTCGCTCCTCACAATATGATAAATTAGATTCGTCGTATCATTCGCCAAGATGACCAAAATTAACGAAGTCAACCTGCCGGACATGACAACGCAAGAACATTTGACCGTTGACGACATTTTCAACGAAAACATAATAGTTAAAAGAAAAAAGTATAGCTTCGAAGAATACGACACTAAAAAGGCGGAGTTACCAACAGAAATGATTAAATTCGGTAATAATAACAACACAAAATTTAGCGATAAAACAGTTGATTTTAATCGTAAAAGAAAACTTTGTAAAAGTTACGAGGATTCAGTTAATTACATTATACAATCAGAAGAATCTAATAAAGACGTAAATCAAACTATACGTCTAGAACTACGAAATCCTGAAAACGATTGTATACTAGCTGATTATAAAATAGACATTTCTAATGAGGACAATGAAGAAAGAACAGTATTAACTCTTGATAGTAGTGGCTTAGCAGAATACGACCTTAAGAGCAGTGAAATAAGGCTGGGAGATGAAAATAAGAGTAACGGTGACGTACAGGCGCAGAGTGATGGAAAATTCAAAGATGGCAACGACCCCCAAGAAGATAAAGTAAGTACTAACATCTTAGGATCAAAAGGAAATCATTTCTTCTTTATTGCATTATTCTTTTACAAAAAAAATTATCTTCGCATCAATAAAGAATAAAATTAACTATGGCACCTATTAAATCTATTCAAAAGCTTTCATGCATTACGTGCACAGACAAATAAGGTAACTCAAATTTTAAAAAAGGAATGAAAAACTCAAGTCCCGTTATAGTTATTAAGTACACAGTTATTACCCGTGGTTATTACCATAGATATTTTCACACATTTTTATTCTTGTGCAATGTAACCAGATGTTACATCATCAACCAATTCATGGAATTTAATGGAATTTCTGACCAACATAAATAACAGTATTATATATTCCGATAACAATTGAAAAGCACTGAATTGTTAAAAGAAATCCTTACCTTAAAAGTCTAACAAATAAAAGTACAAGCAATAGTTTGCTAGTAACTTTAACAATCATGGTTGTCGAAATCCTATGGTTGGCATAAGAGGTACCTACTACTAATCATTACTGTAAAAAACAGAAAATTAAATTCCTCATTCAAACTTTTCATCAATCAAATTTCCTCCTCGTTGGAAATCGAACCCAGAACCCGTTGAACGATGGTCGGGCATGATAACTATTGCGTCACAGAGCTTGTCTATGTCTTACTTAGCCTATCTTACACAACATAATCTATAAGTAACCTATTATGAAATCTCAGAAAAAAAAAATGATGACTTAAAACAAAAAAAGTGAGGTAATTTTTTTTTACGATTTCGCGTACGTCACAACAGTCTGCCGAGAAATGTCTCGGGAAATTTTATCGCTATCAAATTATTTTTTTATTAAGAGTAAGAAAATATAATCGGCTATGATTTCTATACATTAAATAATATTTAGTTGCTATTAAAGTGTCGTGCAGATGACAATCTTATTGCGGAAATTCAATTGTTGCAGATCTTCTAACAGATAAAGGTTCGAATGAGTTCTAAAAGCCTCGCTAGAACTGTTAGATTAGGTTTTTACTAACTTTAGTATCATGAGTTCTAATTTTAAAAAACATTTTTTTTTAATTTATTTCAAGATTTGATACCCGTATTTTAATGCTGGGTGTGTTACATTATTTAAAATTTATAAAATTAGAAGAATGAATTAATTTAATATAACAATATATTCTAATTATATAATCTGTATTATTGTATTTTATTATGTCTTGTACGTGCAATTACGCCGGAAATCATGCCAATAGCAGTCTAATTTAATCTAGTTATAATCTGTTATAATTATTGTAGATTATAAAAAGACATTATTAAAAAAAAAGTATTAGTAATAAAACATTCCCCAATATAATTGCTGATTACCTAATATCGGTCGTTAGGTACCTAAGTCTAATCAGAATTATTTCAAACTATTTTCTTTCGTAATTACAATGATATAGACACAGATAATGTATACAAAATGGCTGCGATCAGTCACAGCGATAACTTAGGCTCTACTTTTTATATCAGGCCATTAACTTTAATTACGTAAGCAGTGCGAAATTTATCACTTCAAAAACACCGACCAAGTATCTGTCTTACTAGTTATTTATGAGACCTTTTTATGTCAATAGACACACGCTATCTAATGGGAAATGGACGAAGTGTTGCTTTGCCGTTTTAGTATGTAAATAATACCTGCAATCGCTCTGCTTCTGTATATTTTACGTGTTATCCTGTGGAAACAAAACTATTTCCCGGAATAAAAGTATCTTAGGGCCAACTCCGTCATATAAGCTCAATAAATGCTCGTTATGCACCCTGCTTAACAGCGAATTTTAAATATTGGTCGGTCGCTGAGATTTTTAATCTAAGGGTAGAATTTATTCCCGTGTGTAGTGTGTAGCTGTGATACCTATATTATAAGTTAGCCTATTAATATTAATACAATAAATAAAGCTATTTTCGAGTCAACACGTCTGTACTTGTGCCAAACTTGAATCGTTCATCACACGTACCTTTTAGTGTCAGTTTTTTAAAGACCAAAAGCAAGATGGCGACCAGCTGTGACAGCTGTCATTTTCCCGCCTTTTTTGTATTTATCTGTGGCCGTAACAGATTGATGTAATGATTGAACTCGAAGAACTTTTGATTATGGAACGCAATTAAGCATTATAAGGTCAGAGCACAGCACGAGGAATTTCTTAGCGGTCGTTCGAGACAAAGTGGTCCAAGATTAATCTTTTATTTAGAAAGTAGTTACGAGCAGACGGATGTTAAGCACGTGTCTAGTTAGTATCACTTACGTTTGAGTGAGCGCTTGAGGTAATTTTTATTGTTAGTTCTTCACAATGCGTACCTCATACCTACCGACCTCTCATAGCCGGAGCTACGATGTGATTGAACAATGCTATGCCTACTAATAATATTGTGTTAAGATTTTTGGACATTTCTACTCGTTGTTGGATTACCGGCGCTGCCGATGGGTAAGTATAGGCAGGAAAATTAATGCATATTTTCGGGTAGTAAGTGTGATCCATGTAATATCTGTAGGTATGTTAATTCCGTGTTTTTACCGAATATTTACTTATGTAGTTACAAAATTTTAAATAAAATAAATATTTAAGGGAACTCCCATACAACAAACGCGACTTTTTTTATAGATAATGGTAAGGAACCCTTAGTCCGCCACGCGCCAGTCAGACTCGTACTTGGACGGTTTTTTCTTATTTATATTTTTTTACGTTTCACACTTTCCAATATTACAGGACATCACTGGGAGATGAACCTTGACCTATTAACTCTTAGCAACCTGCAACCCCAAACCACTCAGTTTAACACCTCTAACTTTAAAAGGTTGACCCAAAACGAAAGATAAAGTAGGTACTTATAATCGACTCGCTTACTTAACATTTATCAATACACAGATGAAATTTTACGACTTACGCCTTTGGCATTTCCCGATATGGATAGGATTCAACTTATCTCCTTTGTTACCTGATTATGAACTTTATTACTATGTCTATTGAGTGTAGAATTGCTTGAACATGTGTTTTAGTCAGGCTTAGTCACGTTGATTCAGTGTAAATCGATCGAGGAATTTTTTTTCTGTCACAGATAGACTATAGTTTAGGACTACGATTATACCCAATAGATGGCGCTGCTGTTGAATTACTTTAATTATACGCTAAACTATTACAGTTATTGTAAAGCTGTCATAACAAACATTGTCCAATATGATTAGCATTTAGTAAAGGCGACTACATTATTTTTGAAACTTGCTGAATTTAACTGAAATATCGATCGAGCCACTTCTAGTTGCGATATTACCCGCGGCAGGTTAACTTTAAAATACCCTTTAAACGGTTTATAGTAAAAATGACCTGCACTTTAAGTTTTGAACTCAATATCACCCCGACGAGTGTCGGGCGGCGCAAAGGTTGATTACAAGTGGGTCACTGAGACCGACTGCATTTTTAGCGATCCGCAAAAAAATACACGTATAAGGTAAGGTGGGGTAAGACTAACACACTGGGCAAGACTAACGCTGTCTATTATCTCGATATGCACTTGAAGAAACGACATGTGTGTGTTTTAGCCGAGAACATTTACGTTTGTTCTATCTTACAGACTGGAAGAATTTCGTATTTAAGCTATACGTATCGAGATAATAGACCGTGTTAGTCTTGCCCCGTGTGTTAGTCTTACCCCACCTTACCTTATATGTTGTCGACTCGAAATCATAATTATTTTATTATTTGTTATTCATAATAAGGTTTCGATCGAGTCTACCGTACCTACCCCTGCACGAAATCCTACTAATCCTACTAATATTATAAATGTGAAAGTTTGTAAAGATGTTTGGATATTTGGATATTTGGATGTTTGGATGTTTGGATGTTTGGATGTTTGGATGTTTGTCCCTCCTTCACGGTCTAACCGTTGAACGGATTAAGCTGAAACTTGGTACACAGATAGGTTGCATCCAGGAATAGGACATAGGATACATTTTATCCCGATTATAGGTTCCCTTGGGACGAAATCAATATTTTGTTTATCGACTTTTCCGCGGGCGGAGCCGCGGGCATCGTCTAGTTATTAATATAGATGAATGTTTAAAAATCAATCGCTGTTCGTTAGTCTCGAGTTAATTCGAGATCGGCTGGACCGATTTGGCTAATTTTGGTTTTGAATTAATTGTAAATTTCCTCTAGGCTCTTTTCTTCTCCCCGTGCATATTCCATCGCCCATAAGGAAACGTTACAGATCCCTTTCAGAAAAAACGCTTAACATCTCCATAATTAGGTACTTATATGCCAAAATACCCACTCGATTTTAACATTTAATCAGAACCTATTTGTTAGCACGCGGTTTCACCAGACATTAGTGATTAATCTGTGTCTAGAATCACAGACTAAATTGACATAAGTATCATCTGTCAGCTGTCAAGTTTGACAGTTCTGACAGGCCACGTCAAACGATGTGTTAAGTAAACAGTACTGTTTACGGATCGATGGACGCGTTTTGAGTATTAGAACGACAATGAATGGTATTATTTATTCGGATAATAGGATCAATATCAAGTCGTGACTGAAATTAAACACGATTTGAGTCTAAGACTCGTTCAGTTGTGTATCTTACATTTTCGCTTCTTGAGAATTATGCTTGATTTTAGAATTATTATAAATACACTATTTAATATATTTTTATTTTTGGTTATTTGGAAGAAAGAATAAATTTAAAGATAAGGTTATTTATGCTTACACTGTGGAATTTTTAGTTTACTTTTAAATATACATATAAATACTAGAAAATGTTGAGCTTTAAAGTGGACTTGTACGAACAATAAACATAGCATAATTATACGAAAAAAATTAACTAAGAAAAGTCGCAAATTGATAAGCTTATACATTACCTACCTAAAGCCTATGGAACCCATCAATTAACAGTATAATACAAGTGACCAACCAACTTTTCCTTTAAGTCGCCCTTTGTCGGTTTTAACTGGGATTTAACCGAACGTTATCTTAAGCCTTACCGGAGGCCGTGTCACCGGCTGTCAGATTGATGATAACATAAAAAGTGATTGCCAAAATCTTACACCTTGCTCTTACAATTTGCTTTGCGTCTGACTTGAAGAGATGATAGATGAACGAGAAAATATAGTCCTGGTACTAGAATCAAGTCACCTTTCACTTATATGTATAAATGCCTGAAATACAAAGAGACTGGTAGACTATAAATAGGTCATAAATAAAAGTCAGGAAAATGCAGTGTAAGTCGATTCGTGTATTCAGGAGTATAATAAAGTTTTCTTGATTTATTATCATTTTAACCCTTAACTTAGCCCTTAACTGATCAATGGAATTAATTTTATAAGACTACGGAAAGCACACGACAATTATGACCGTTATTTTGTACCGTGAATGTTCATCGGTCGCCTTAGATTTTTTTTTATCTTTATTAAAAAGGAGTTTTGTCACTGGGTGACCAAGCCACTTCCGTAATTAAACCAAAAATATTTACATCAATTAATAATATTACTAATTATTGTTGCAATTCTATTTAATGACGAGCAATGAATTGCTAAACTTAATTTGACAAATGTTTTGAAGCAAGTGAAAATTACGTGTGCGTTACGCTTTGCGGAAGTCTTTACCTGCCTGGCTGAAACTATTATCGATACAAATATTACAATCGAATATCCATCGCTTACTCGTCGATAGAGAAACGATTAATCGTAAATTTAACACCTTTAACACCTCGAGAAACAATTAATTTTATATAGCCAAATAATAATCCATCACGTCATTTCCCGCCTACATTTATAAACCTTTCGGGTAATAAATGTTTTGTGTAAGTTTATAAGACGTTAACTATTTATAAATAGACACAATATTATAAATAGATATACATATATTTATCTAAAAGTTTGCCATTTAAATAAAACTGTCGCAAGGAGTTTCTACGCGCAGTTTTATGATTACTTTACACTGTGAAATTAAAAAATGGAAGACATTTTAACAACATGTCATTGTACTTTTTTTAATGTTATTTGAAAAGAAAATAAACGCGAGATTATTGTCTTGATTTTCTTTATATTGTCCACTGTAGACTTCAAATTTCTTCCATCCAATTCCTTTAATAAGCTATAGACTAAGAATAAGTTTTGGAGTCAGTATAAAAATCACCGTAAATAATTTTTTTACCAGAAATCTATTAGCAATAATAACAATCTATATTCTACGATATATTCTCTAAACAAAAGACAAACCTATCTATTGAAATGCCACAATATAAGTCATTGTCACAGCGCCAAACGTTTGTATATTGGCCAACTAAATAGTAACTATACTAAGTTATTTCGTAAGCTTATTCAAAAGTTTTCTAAAGTTCGAGCAAGTGAATTCTTTTGTAACAGAGCTACCTGATGGGATACAGCTATGCCATTTATCAAGTAGGTGCTTATGTGTAAAAAATACAATGGTGAGTGTTCGAAATGAGTCGGCCATGCATTATTGTTATTCGACCGATAGTCTATTAGAATATAATATATGTTGGATGTAAGTTGAGTTACTAAATGTACTCGATTCAATCTCGATGGAAACTTGTAGAAATGAAATGTAAAATGAGTTTATATTCAAGATTTATAGTCTATTAGAATATATCTAATTATGTTGGATGTAAGTTGAAGTACTCGATTAAATTTCGATAGAAACTTGTAGAAATTAAATTGAGTGATTGATGAGTTTTGTTTCAGGGTTTTTTAAAGCAAAATTTTTTTTTTTTTTAAGTGTGAAAAAAAGATCTTCATTCCTCTGGCACGTTCTAAAGCTTAATAGCACATTACACTAATACATGGACTTCTGTCCATTTTTAATAGAATATTTATCAAAATTTTCGGATCGAATTAGAAGCGACTTTCGGATTGATCATTCGAGTTTTAATCGAGTCGAAATCTAGAGATAGTAGT
>LGAG01000411.1:410368-420811 GCA_001278395.1 Lerema accius
CAGGGTTTTTTAAAGCAAATTTTTTTTTTTTTTTAAGTGTGAAAAAAAGATCTTCATTCCTCTGGCACGTTCTAAAGCTTAATAGCATATTACACTAATACATGGACTTCAGTCCATTTTTAACAGAATATTTATCTAAATATTCGGATCGAATTAGAAGCGAATTTTGGATTGATCATTCGAGTTTTAATCGAGTCGAAATCTAGAGATAGTAGTAACGATTATTGTGAAATTCTATACTGTAGCGTGTGTGGGTAGCCTACCTCATCTGGTCACTTAGATGTTAGCTATGGAAGTATCATTGCAAATATATTGCCTATTGTTTTTAGGGGTCCGTAGAATATCTTTACCTATCTACCGGTCAATGGGTACTGGGTTTGATTCCGAGAGAGGCAGAAACAATGATAAATATAACTATAATTATGCGGAATCACAGCCTTCATATTCTACAACCATTGAGAACTTTAAGGAGAACTTTCAGGTGCACGTTTTCACGCGACGTTTTCTTTCACCGAATCAAGCGATAAATAAGTTCTAATACGCACATAACTATTAGCAAATTCGAGATTCATACTGAGTTTGAACTTAGGAACTCCCGTCTAGGAAACCAATATTCAAACCGCTTAGCTATTACTGCTCGGTATATGTAATATATACAGAGTGATCGGTAATAGGTGTAAAAGTTTTAAGGCATACATATACGAGTACATATTATACATCAGTGATAAAATGATGAAATCAAGACCTTACCCGTTCCAGTTTTCAATTGATCGGACTCCATGCGGCGTGGTGTGGTGTTGCATAACGTGACAATCATCAATCGTGACATCGAATGCACAGTAGAACACACAATGGCTCGTTTTCTTAAGATTTGCTAGGGCTGTCAAAAATATTAAAAAAAAAAAATAAAAAAAAACATTAATTAAAACTTCCGGCTCGGTTCTTGAATAAATGATAATTATTATACTCGTATCATTGACATTATTCTAAATTTGAATTTTGACGTTTTTATAGAGCTAAGGCGCAGTTATAGTAACTCAGATTTAACGCACTACAATCATTTGATGTGTCATGAAAAAATCGCCGTGCAAAATACCAAATAATGCCGTAACTTAATTTAACTAGCGCACTAAACTCTTGGCTACATCTTTGCATTAATGATTAGCGTATTAATTACCGCGTTTAAGCGCAGATATAGCTATAACATTAAAAAAGTGACAACCCTAAGCCAGGTACACTTTATTGCACCATTCAGTGCCAATTCCTCCTCCCAGACACAAATCAAGATAGTGCCAAACACTAATATATTATTTTATTAAAGCCACATCAATTTCTATGTCGTTGTCTTCATTATATTACCATCTATGGCATTGCTAAACAATTTTATACGGTAAAAATGTTAGTTGGTAGTAGGTAGGTACCTCATTTGATAGGCAGGTGAGGTTGAAATTAACATATTCCAGGCCATAGACAATACACGAAATAAGGAACATATACCCACATCAAGAAAAAAAATCATAAAAAAAAACAAATAAAAATCATCATTAAATTTCAGCCTCACTGGGAATCCAACCTATCCTGTTATATTTACTATTCTACTACCGCCTTAATTTGTTATGCAAATACATTTTTTTGTTTTAAAAACCAATAAATAACCATAGCTTCATCTTTTCCCACCAGCGTGAACCATCCAAAGGAATGAAATTCAAATAAATGGTTACGCAAGAAATTTATAAATAAATCATTACGTAAAATCAATACATATTTTGCTCTGTAATCACATATTTTGCAATATTTGTAGATTAAACTTAACCTTGTCGTTAAATTAACTGCAGATCATTAACTGAGGTACCCACCTATCTCATAATGTTGCATCAACATACCTACTATCCTGTTTTTGGATACTTCGTATAATGACGCAAATAACTTGAATAAAAATTCAAGCAAATTTCCTTCTTATTGCCAATGTATACAAACGAAAAATAGCATACATCAATTTTGGTTGATGGGCGATGCCATAGTATAAGAACTTTCAGTAAGATTGTCTTTGATGTAGGCGAAATGATGTCAAAGTAAAAATGAATTAATGACTACAAAATACTTGTATTGATTATATTCTCATTAGATTTGTTTCAATTGGGACAATAAAAAAGGTTTTTTATTTTACAAAAAAAATATTACAATAAAAACCTAAACATTTTTCCCCAACCGCTGTTAGAGATTAGTGAACTATCCACTCTACGCATATCTAATTGACATATCTAGACGTATTCATACTACTTATTTGAAATACTTAGTCTGTGGCTCCTTGGTTACTCAAAGATACTTATAAATTGTTCTTGTTTGTATATAGAAAGTTGCTCCAAAATTTGTCGGCTTGTTAACATTACTCAATACACGAACAAGCGATGTTTGCGGTCGCTAAAATGATTTTTAAACAATTATGACCTTTGTGGCTTCAGCTTTAAGACTCAAGCGGTTATAACTGAGTTTTACAATGTTATCAACGCATTATCGAGCTCTGATTAGGTCAGCAGATTATTCATGCGTTTAATTTGAATATAATAATAAATGTGACACTTGCAAACAAAATGTTACGTAAATAACGGTCGTATTTTTATTTTATGTTTACTTGTAAGCACCTGATAAAATTTAAGAAACAAATAACCACAGATCCATAAAAAAGAATAGACGGAGCCATCGAGCCAAAAAGTGACGAACGTTAATATGTAGCAGTTAATATGAAGCCCACCGCTCAGTAGTATACGGTGAGAGTGTCAGATTTTTGTGCGTCACTTATTTAGTCGCAATTATACAATAGCTCTGTCTATTAATTTTTTGGGTCTGTGCATATACAAAATAAAGTTAACGAGTTTAAGTAATTATTAGTTAGATACTAATTTTTAATGAAATTTTTATTTTCTTGTGATATGAGAATAAAAAAACAAACTTGCTTTATCTTTTCTTATGGTATGAGAATAAAAAACAAACTTGCATGTGCTATAAATTGGGATAAAATATACATATACTATGTCCTATCCCTGGGTGCAAACTATCTGTGAGCCAAGTTTCAGCTTAATCCGATCAACGGTTAGAGCGTGAAGGACTTACAAACAGCCAAACATCTTTACAAACTTTCCCATTTATAACACCTATTAGCAGGATAGTAGAATATTAGTAGGATTATTATTTCGTTGCTAATGGGATGGAGAAAATTAGTACAGGTGCAAGTTTGTCCTGTCGGCCGAAATTGATCGAAAGATGCGTTATTACCCCTGATGATGCTAGTAATTTTAGTAATTTTATTATCTGTGGAAATGAACAATTAAAAAGCTACGTACTTACAATAACATAGCAGTTTTTAATACCTATAGCATCTTCGTAAGGAATGTGTTCCGGTTGGAGATTTCTCTCGGACGTTGTATAAAATAATCCACTTGCCGCAAAAAGGGAGTTAATTACAAAATTTCAAAAAAGGCATGCGATAAAGAAAGTCCATGCCTTTCGGGTCACAGTCCCCGTTAACTTCTCGGAACAGTGATTGATTCAACAACCGCCCATTGTGCTCAGCTGTTTTGTGATAGACTCATTTTGAACCTTATTTCTAGTGATTAAGAGCTAAAGGGTTAAGTCTTTATAGTTCCTTCTAAATTCTCTTCTTGGCTGACAGTGTATTGGTGATTGGTTTAATGTTGGTGATGTATATAGGTGATGATGACTACTAATAGGGCTGCCATCATCAAAATTATCATCCCCGCATAAAAGGCAGTCCATAAAAATATTGCATTTTTAGATTTTTTCTAAGGTCTTGTTTATTACGATGTGATGTTTTATTATATTTTTACGATATTCTCTACTTTATTCTCCTATTCGTCGTTCATTGGGTCCGGAGTTCAATTCTCAATACGGTGGATATTTAAATAATGAATTTAAATCGCTTATTTGGTCTACGTGTGTGTTTGACTTTTCATTAAGAAAGGAACTTGTATTGGAAAATATAATTTCCGCCAGTGAAGCTGTGAGTAACAATTCATCATCATCATTAGCATCATCATCATCATCATCATTGCCACCCACAACTGTCCCATGATTGGGCTCGGGTCTCCTCTCACAGTGTAACAAGTAACTAACTGCTACAACTACAATTATACAATACTAGCTGTTGCCCGCTTCGCTTGCGTGAAATTTCGTCTGCCACATAAGTTTCATGACAGATCATTTTATTTATAATGTAAAAACTGAACGTTTATTAACTGACCAAGATGGCAAATGCGATTTGTTTGTCAGTGCCATTAGAATTTAACGAAATACTCCATAATCCGAATTTTGCGAATATTATGTTGTCGACTCGAAATCATTATTTTTTCATGTTTTGTTATTCGTATAAGGTTTTGATCGGGTCTACCGTACCCCTTGACGAAATTATTAATATAGATTAGTATGAATAGCAATCTTGCTTACATAGAAGCAGCCGACATTATGCTGTGACCGCTTTATAGTTTATAATCTGTAGTTACAAGCCTCTTTCTATAGCTTTCAAAGTGCTAACAAAGAGAATTGTTGAGAAATCAAAGGCGATTACATCGCAGAGCCAGCAGTAGCGCGTATTGTATTTACAAGGTCGATGGTTTCAGCTCAGTTAATACTGATTTACTTGACGCAAAAAGTACTGGGATTTATTTTTAGGGAAAAGATTTCTAGGCAAAAACCACGCTAGATTCTCATAGCCCTATAATAAAATTCCCTGTTTCGTGGATGACAAGGACAGCACGAATAGAAAAAGGACAAAGACCGAGAACAGAAGTTTAAATTCATTGTCATTCATAATTATCATCATCATCATCAGTCATTGAAACGAATTCAGGACCCAATATATGGTGGTGCGGCATAGTAACCAATGTGCCATACGGCTATATCTATTAAATGTGCTATATATACGGCTTTATTTAATAGATAGTGATATGTATCATTTTAAGGCATTAGAGATAGATTTATTCTTCCCGTGGCCGGATGGATGAGACGAGGACCTTGCCACACGAAAAAAAATATTCCTTGGTTGGAACATCTTTCGTTTTTACACAGAAACGTGGGCGGCTATAACTAGTAGAGATGTAGAGGCGGACATTCACTTTGCGCTTCTGATGGCAAAGTCAATCGAGATATCGGTACCTAAATAACCAAAAGTCTTATCATCAGAACTCAGTTAGAACAGATCCTCTTAAGAATTCGTTACTACGGTTTTTTTCCTACTTTCATTTCTTAAGAAGATTACTGTGAATTCGCAAAATTAAAATGACTAAAGAGAAAATGTATACAACCTTTTCACAAGTTCAATTATCACATTACTTTCTCATTATTGTGTTAAGATTTTACGGTGTTAAAAGTATTGGATAAAAGTACAAAAGATAATGTATTACGATAACCTTTTAAAAGTAATTCAAAAAGCAATATCTACTCGAATCGAGCAACATCGACTACCTACTTTTTATACAACAAAAGCTTTGAAAACCATTTATAGTGTATAGATGCCTAAATAACAGAAATAATTCGAACATCATTAGAAAATTTAATTCATATTTCCGGACGAAGTGTGAAGCTGGCAACATTCGGCACCCCGCCATCTTGCCCGAGGCAATATAACCAATTGGCGCGCGTTCTTTATTCAAAAAGAAGTGCTTCTGCTACAATACATTTTTATTTTTCCATTCATTAGCTCGTTTTATTGTACCGATTAATTGGCCAGTACTCACAATTCTTTGTATGTATTATGTTAGTGAATTTCATTATTCATTTTGGTCATGCCATTTCTTTTTTATTAGACAAACCTACTTCGAAATACTACAAATTAACCAAAGTACGGCAAATAGGATTTTAACAAAACATTTTACTAATTAATACCTAATTCGTGCTTTATAACTTTCTGATATATTTTTTTGTTGACTACTTTCTCCATACATACCCACGCTGCTCCAGCGCAGCCAAGACTGTTCTAGAAAATTTACTTTAACCTGGCCAACAAAATTCTAAAGAAAAATTTAGTTTTACACGGCATAAAGCCTAGTAAATGAACGTATACTCTTATTGATCCAAGACATATTTCCCTATGGCCTATGTATCTGTGTGTAAATTCAACCCCTATGCCCTGAGGCTATGCCCTGCTGCTACGCTGGGAAGGGTGCTCCAATAACGGATATTATACATAACTGAATAAATTACGAGGGCATTCACTACTTTGTCACCAGTTAAAGAGTCGATGTTGCTATCTACAAAAAAAAATAGAAAATTCGTAGAAAAAAAAAATTGCATACCTACATGTTCAAAATTTTATCAACCAGTAATGAGGTCACAAAAGGCTTTTTTATTTTTATTTTATAGTGAGGTCAAGACCCCCAGCACTGAAAAATCGCTTTGAAGAGGTGGATTAACCAAAAATCTATGATAATAAAATACTTATGTAACATTGTGAGATTGTCTAGTTATCTAGTAAAAATAATTAAGTTCATACCAAATGTGTAAAATTATTTTTAACCGATTTCAAAAAAGAGGTTATCAATTCTACATGTATGTATGTAATATTATTGAAACTGCAAAATTTTTACACAGGATTATCTAGATCGGCTTTCTAAACAAATATACAAATTTTCATAGATGTATGTATGTATGTATGTGGGTATGTTTGTCTGTTTGTCCAAGCGTAGCTCCGAAACGAATCATCGGATTTAGACCATTCTTTTTTTATTCGACTACACTTACTCCAAATTACGGAACAGTATATTTTTTATCCAAATGGGTTCAGTAGTTTCTGAGATATGGAGTAAAACGTGTCACGGCATAGCCTAATATTACGAGCTACATGTATGGTGTCAAAGAGAAAATGTCTTAAAAACCTGGTCAAATTGCAGTGCGCATGAAAAAAATCGAATTTCCAAAAAAAAAATTCTTATACGGACCCAATGGTCCGAGTTATATGTACGAGTTAGCGTGTTATCCAAGGGAAAACTGCTCGAAACCTTAGTCAAATTCTAAGTAGCATATAATTAATCACAATACCCATAAAATAATCTTCTTTTTAGTTAAAAGTGTAAACTAAAAAGTATGAAATAAAATTATAATTAAAAAAAATTAAACCAATTTCAAAAAAGATTTATACGAAATAACGGATTAGGGACATAGAATTTCTTTTGAGGTCGGTGGCAATATAGTTATAAAAGTAAAACCACACCGACCTCAAAACAAATTCTATGTCCCTAATCCGTTATTTCGTACTTTTCAGTTACCTTTTTTGAAATTGGTTTAATTTTTTTAAATTATAATTTTATACTATTAGAGATTCAGTTGTAGTATTTGTAAATTAAGATAATTGGGCCTCTGTGCATGTGCTGCCTGTCCATGTCATGTATGCACTTGCATGGGCATATGTGCATGGGCAATGCTGACCATTTACCATGCCAGTTCCGCTCTTTACTCGTCTTTTTTCAAGTCGATTAGCACACATTTTGCTCAGTGGACTATCAATAAGATACAAGCGCATAATTATTATTATAAAGCCGCGGTCACACTTGACTGATCGCCAATCGGAACGGTGCAATACCAGCCTACTAATTAATCGACGTGATGTGGGGTGGGGGTCACACAAGGCGCTACTCGTACCATGGTTTCTCGAATGCAAATTTTTGTGACTTCTTTTTTTCTTACGTTATAAGAATACAATGTAAAATACTCACTATAATTGCTAGTATTTATATTTAGCATCTGCGATGATATTTAATATTATTCGAAGTAACAAAATTTTTTATACGCAACACTTCCATATTTCCATACTACACAAAACAAAACAGACACATACAGGCCGAAAACGAAAATTTAAATTTGAAAATGGAACCCCTTTGAATTGCATTCCGATATAGTACCTACCTTTGTATCATAATATAGGTACGTTGTTCATCGTAATACTGTATAACAGAAACAATCAAAGTTGTTCCAAAAAGCCATAAAGCCTGAGGGCGAAGCGCCCAGCGGCCTCCGGCAGGCGTCTACGAGAACGACACGCGTGCCTGCTTGAAATAATTCATGATTCGTAATTGTGTCGAGATTACTAAGTTAATATTTAGTTACGTAAAAATGTTCAGTATTTTAATACAAAATCAACATTGCAACTGTATCCATTAACCATTAATTAAGTCATAATGGTAAGTAAGTGGTAAATGGTAGCGAAAATCGAATCGATCGCACTCTTCAATCGATGCAGATCGTCTTCACCGATCTTTACCACCGAATACGATATCCGCGCTACACCAAACTACATTATTATAGAGACTAATACACATCTTTACGCTTTCCTTAAGATAGAATTTTGTTTCGAACCGAATCGGAAATTCGTGTCGGTGAACAGTGTCTCATAGAAGTGCGTTGTTCGAGCGCGCATGGAAGTTAACTTAACTTCTTTGACGACCCCGTAGCCTAGTTGGTAGTGACCCTGCCTGCGAAGCGAGGGGTCCCGGGTTTGATTCCCAGCCGGGGCAGATATTTATGTGAGAGATAAATGTTTTTCTCGGGTCATGGGTGTTAGTGATGTGTTATTTGCGTTGTCCATGCCACCTGCGACACAGGTAATCCTACTGCGGGGGTATGAGTGTGTTAGCGTTTTAGTCTCTGTATATCGTGACGAAATTGTGGTGGCGACATGTTCGAGAACTCGTAGTAATCGCGACTCACCCCGGGGGCGGAGCGCCGCCCTCCGGCAGTCGGCCGCGAGCGCGCCGCGCGTGCGATCGTAAACACGTCGTAATCGTAAATCGTAAACACGTAGTAAAGTAAACATTACGATTTTTACGATCCAAGTTAACATTGTGATTTTTGTGACTTATTATTGATTAAATGTTTATTATGATTTGGTCAATTAAATAACAGTTGTAGGTAAAATTTTTTTTTTTCGTGTCACGTAAAAGTATGCAATCGACATACAACTTAATGTATTTGATAATAAATACTTTGTTAATAATTGTTTTTACTTAAATATTTTTCGTAATTAATACAAACCGATCAGTTATCAATAAGGCAACTGTTTAAAATTACGATAACGGGCTTCGCTGTCACTACAATTCAATCGATCACCTTAAATTCTAATTACAAAAAACATATTTTATCTATGTCAAACATTCCGTTATAAATTCTAAACTACCGCCATTTAAAAATCCTTATAAATTATGTTTAAGTTCATTACAATTGCCTATAAATTATGTACAAAACAAAACCAATTTAATTTCCTGTAGATTTTTATAAATTTTTACGACTACATTTGCATAAAATGCCAATAAGAATTAGTGACGCGCTTCAAACTTTAATTACGTCTAGCGATGAATTTGTCGATAGTTTAATCGATTTTAATTCGAATCGAGCGTAAGTCTGCGTAGATGAACGATTATGTAAATTGAGGCGTTCAGTTGCAATGATCGGTAATTTTTAATAACGAAATTCGGTAGTTGATAGTCTTTCGACACTTACCGGGTCGGAAAGGGCAATTTAAAAAGCAATCACTTACTGGCCGTAAGAATCGTCGGCCATAAAGGGGTCCGTAATTGTAGAATATAATTTACCAATTGCTTTTGCATTCATTTACCAGATATTAATTGATTACATAGCACTAAACAAAGGTTTATTTCGTTTGAAATTGGCACAAATCATCAAAACAGTTCTTTTCTACACTTATAATACTATAAAAGTTAACATTCCAATTTTAAATCGGCAATACTGAACAGTCCATAAACAAAGAAGAATAGATACAAAAATACTGAAGTATTATCATAAAAATAAAATGGTAATAAAAATAAGTGGTATTTTAATAAATTAAGTACATTTACAATAAAAAGTACATGATAGTAAAAAATAATATTTAGTTGTGAAGTGTGACGGAAACACTGGCGGTGGCGTACGTGGATTTGTCCAGCGTGATTGAGGTGCAGGTAATTAAAAGTTTTTTTTTTCTTTATTTTTCATATATTTTTTAAATTGATTCTGTTTATTTAAAAATATTTAAATGGAACCTCCGTTTTCCGCATTTTTACACATCCACACATTTTAGTGTTTTATTCAATTGCCATCGTATACACTTCATCGATATGGAACTATTTGATTGTTTTGTCCCTTTTAAGGAAGTCTGCTCGATAAAATTGTTGGGTAATTTGGAACGCAGCCCTTTGTGTTACTAAATGTAGTCTATAATTTGTTTATCTGTGGCTGTAATTATTGACGTGTCTTTTTCCCGCGCTCTGTATTATGTTTAGAGTATGTCGTGTTATTATGAGATTCCCGCGTTTTCCAATAAACTGAATAGTGAAGTTAATGGCTACATTTAATTTATTATTCACCAAAATTATTCACCAATAGTTTTCTCCAAAAATAGATGAATTTTCAAAATGATTAAGCCCATGAAACTCAAAATGC
>LGAG01000411.1:440754-451817 GCA_001278395.1 Lerema accius
GGGCTTGTCATATGGTGGTTATGGTGTATGTTTGTTTAGCTAAATTACAAATATTTTCACAGCCTATAATTTAGTTTTTTAAAAGAGTTCAATATTTATTTATGGAGCAACCACGTAGCCTATGGACTTGGCATCGAAACTCATCTAAATTGTCGTATTCTTAATTTAAGTATATTAAACTGTTCAGTGTTGCCAATACAAAAAATCAATTATTCCACAAAAGAGGTCTGTAACGAGCATGTCTTCAGACACTGTCTAGACGTGATCTTATAGATCTAGTTACATCATGTGATACGACGTTCGATATGTGATATCGATACACCAAATGCACGATTCGTTCATTTGAATTTAATGATAAAATTACGTTTAATAAACGTGATAGACGTGTAGGTATTAGACCAGTGTGTTGCAATATTTTATACTAAAAGACCAAGCCGATCTTTTCTGCAATTCAATAAAAGTATTTGTTTTTTTGGTTGATACCTAATTTTTTTCACACACGATACTTTTAATAAATGCTTAATTTAATACTTGTTATAATTTAGTAAAAATCAACTCCGATTGATTATTATTTGAAAAATAATTGCCATAACCATCTACATACACAAATATTATTTGAAATGGTTAATAATTTGCCAATTTTTTCTGAAATACTGGCAACACTTTTACTGTAATAATAACTAAACGAACAGCTGGGCTATGGAAATTGTTTAAAATACATACATATTTCGCGTTCTTCAATTAAAGGCGTGGACGTACAAGGCACTTACCGTTTAATTTAATAGCAAAAAGAGCTAATTTATTTAAATTTATGTAACAGAAGCCACTGTCGGTAGCTTTATATATTGGTACTATGAATATATTAAAATTAATGTACACACCACAAACTATTAAGATAATTATAATGTAATTATGTAAATATTTTGTAAAAAAATTTTATCTTCTTTTGACACTTTATTAAAAGGAGGTTGCAAATTAGTAGTCATTAATAAAAAAAACAAAAAGCCCTACAACTAAAAATTTGGGAGGGAATAAAAAAAAATATCCTAGTAATAATCAAAAAGAAGTAGACATCACTATTAAAAAATTTATTCAGAATTCTCTAACATGTTCGTACGTTGTGGTTGTAGCTTAATGAGCCAAACAATGTAGGATTTAATATTTGGAATCAATGGAAACTAAATCGAATGAATCGACAGTTTGAAAGAGATTGGTCATGGATCATTCCGATAATTATTATCAACTGTGATTGAATGTACGTGACCATTATTTTTTAAAGAAATTTATTAAAGTCTATGCAATTATTCTGAGAAATAAAATACGTTGATACTTAATAAAATATTTTGATGGCTTTTATTCGCGTCCTCCCTGCCCGCTTGGGAATAAAAGAGATGAAAACTTATTTTATTAAATTTGAAAAAATTTAGTTTAAATACCAACCTACTGTCCACCAAGAATTTACTACCTAAATTCTACGTACATCTTACGTACCTACTTATCTATAATAATGAGATTGTCTCGGACCTCTAACACACTGACCTACAACAAGACTGTCCCGTGTACTAAGCGACCGTTGGCCCCAAGAAACATCGATTCATTCCCCGATTAAAGAGATTATCAATCAAGCACCGATACCTCTTTGATTTCCTAACGATAATTATGACGAAAAGATACCGTTGTGGAGCCCCGTACGTATAATTTTTTCATGACTATTTTAAACTTTATCGCATTACATTAAAGGCTGTTTAGTTTCAAAATATTAAAAATGCGAATGAGGTCGATCATTTACTTTGACTTCTCATTATTTGGATCAAATGAAAAGTAAGATTAAGCTATGTATACCATTACATGTAATATTAAAATGAGGATTTTTTGAAGAAAATTAACAAATTAGGAAGTTATAAGATACTTAAACAGCAGCCATTTAAAATAAGTTGAGCTTTTCGTATTCTCGCCAAATAAAATTTTTCATCACTATATTTAAATCACAAAATAAAAATTCTATGCACCTATGTTGTGGCAACAGTGCTTAATTAACGTCATTGTAAAAAACAGCAGACAATTTTTTTTATCTATGGTATTGATAATCCATCTACCTATTTTTAAAGTTCATTATCTTTACCCACAACCTAACAAGGAAATTATAATTCATTGTCAAAGTTTCACGCGTAGGCGACGGCTAGCGTTAAACTAAAACGAGTAAGTAGTTATTACTCAACGTCGCCAGAATACAGCACGCAAAAAACCATTTATGTGGGTCATTCTAACAGCTTTATTAACCACATTATAACTGGTTCATTAACACTGGCAACGGCCATTTTTCAAACGATCAACCGAACTTTGCTTAATTGCTAACTTCGCTGATATTGACGTAGAAAAATAACAGATACCTCATAGTAGAACCAGTAGCAATTTTAAAAGCAATATATTTTATTAAATCAATATTGAATGAACACAAAAACAAATTCATTAATCAACGTTTAACGTAATCGATAGGTGTTCGTAGCTCAATCTAGCGGTCAGTAGCGGAACTAATGAATACTAAAATTGGTTATTTTAAAATAGAAAATATAAAAAATTAGCTTGTTTAAATAGAGATCTACTTGATAAGCAGAATAAATCGTAACACCTTATTGTCATTTAAGCCATTAGTGATCAATTCAATACATACAAATTTTCCATTAAAGAGCGTTTGCTACAAGTCGGTAATTTCAAAAACTTCATGCTTATTATAACCTCAAAGCTCAAATTGCTCAATCCAAACCATTATGCAATGTCTAACAAAAAATACATATCAACAATCATAGTTGTTTAATGCGCCCAAATGAACATGAACCATGACTTGCTAAAATAAAGTCTACTCCAAATGAATAAGGCTTAAATTACATTGACAGACTTTAAACAAATTAAGGTTCTAAATAGTTAGATCAATGTATAATGATAATAGTAAGTGAGGTGTGACGGATACGCGTGTACGTTTGTTTTAGCAGATAACGCGTCAGATGTGCATTAGAACAAAAAAGGATAAAAGCTTGCTTTTAGTTTGAATAAAAGAAACTGACGTATTTGAATGATATGAAAGATACAAAAGACACTTATGATTTTATTAGTATTACTCTCACTTTGTTTTAATGAATGAGTTTGAGTGAGTGAGTGACTTGTAGGCCCGATCCATAATAAATTGAGTAATACTGAAAACTGGCGCCTTCGTTACTCAATTAATAAGTTCAATTCTCTCAATATTTTTTACCAAAGATAATGGCTAGTATGTCGTTGATTTTCACTTATTGCTTACAAGAGTATTTAAAATTTAAATAAACATGTACAGTTACCTATTTATTACTTCGAAAATGTTATAACTTCGTAATGTTATGTTATCGTTTCAGAGCAAAAAGCAAAAATGGTGGGCGGTTGCTTCGAGAAAAGCTGGAAAAGATAGGCCTCAACCTACCCGCCGGTCGGCGGAAAGCTGCCAATGTTACACTTCTCACTTCATTAGTAGAAGGTAACATACCTCGTTAAACATACGATTACACAAACAACACTCATTGTCATTACATTGAGCTTGACATGTTGAAAAAAAAATGTAGAGAAATAACCTGCAACCCATTTTTGGTAGGTTAACTTAACCTTTTTTAACTTAAAAACGTTTTTGCAATTCGATCGGAGAACTTTGAATTAGCATCACTTACAACGTAACAACATTTTTGGCGGGAACTTCACCACAACAAATTCAGTCATGTTCAAACTTACATTGAAATACAAGATTGCACTGTAATTCAACGTTACACAACAATTCAAAGTTACACTCACATTCGTCTGTGTTGCCAGTATCAAAAATTAAATAAGAATTGTTTGACAGCGGAAGCAGTTCACTTAGCACGTGACTTCGGCTACGTGTGCGAGACGGAGTTCCCGGCGCGCGCGCTTGCCGAGTACCTCGCCAGGCAGTACGCCGAGCACGACGCCAGGCGGCGCAGGGATTTACTTCAGGCCACCAAACAGGTGAGATATAGAATTATACACTAATATTAGCTAACTTCAAGGTTCAATGTGTTATGTTATGTCGTATATCATATACCCAATTTCTGCTATTCTTGAGACAAATTTTACTCATACTTATTTTTAGCCGGTGCAGGACTAGACTGCGAGATCCTTGTTGCTTTTAGACTCTTTCTTGTCGCCAATTAGATGGTATCTGTGGTGAAACTATTTATTACTCAGATGTCAACTTTGGATTTGAATCACGGTATAATTTCTAAAGAGCTTTCGGGCTAGCGCATTGACCGATTCTTATAGTATTGCAGTGTGTCTATAATCGATAGGGACCACTCATTACGCTGATTAATCTTACAGGACAGGACCTAGGTCAGAAACGCTTAATTTGTCGCAATTGATATCTTAGTATTCGTGTTTCATCACTTGCTCTCGTAAGACCTGCAGTTAGTTCAGCTCACATTATAGCGACATAATTCCAGGTGACGAAGGAACTAATGGACCTGCTAAACCAGGACCGCTCGCCACTTTGCAACACGCGGCCGCCGCATCTGCTGGAGCCGGCCATCCAGCGACACCTCACGCATTTTTCGCTCATTTCGCACGGCTTCGGCGGACCCGCCATAGTCGCCGCGCTTACTGCTATACAGGTCGGTACATTACAGAAATACTAGCCTGTTTCTGTCTCTCTAGACAGATACCATTATTACCCCCACTGCGTATGCGTAAGAAGGGTAAAGGTTTTTGAGCATGTATGTATGTCTCATTTTTTGGCTCGCATGTAGCCTAAAAGGTTTCACGGATTTCAACGTGTGAGATGCCATGTCTCCATTGTGAGAGTTACTATGAGTGTACGTTACTTAGTTTTTTTTTTCATTATTTCAGAACTTTTTGAACGAGTCCTTGAAACACTTAGATAAGTTATATCCTCAAAGTGGCATGGTGTCGTCGTCGATGGATAAGACAAAAATGGACCCCGATATAAAGAAGTAACGATAACTAAAACATGGCGACGTTCAGTGTTGCAAGCTACAATAAATCGTCGCTGAACTGGGTTAGATCAGTTTTTATACAGGCAACATTGGTGATTGTGATTACAATTGACAATTTCTTTAATTTATTGCCATTTAAAATTCATTCTTTACCTCCATGCACGTGATATTTTTCGCTATAGACACTGTTTTAGTATATTAAGAATGTATTTATGAATAATAATGATCTTAAACAATTTTTTTCTTAATTTTTTGTTTAAATATGTAACATCCAACTGCCATTTTACAAATTTTGTAAATTAAAAAAAATACTACCTAATTATTTTTGTGATTACCCTCGTTTGTCGCGAGAAACACAAATAAAGTGCAATTATAAAAATACTCAAGATTGTGAGAGTTCTGTAAATATAGATTCAATAGATGAAATAATTTAAGTACCTATTAAGTAATAATTGTGTGATTATTTTAACTTTTTGCATTTTGACCATTCCGTGGGTATTTGTAATGTGCCATTTTGATGTGCTGGTTGTATTTTTATTTAATTTTTCGGAGATTAGCCACTCGAATTAAAATGTAGCCTCGAATTCGAAGTTACATTCTTCAATTTTTTTTTTATTATTAAATTTTTCCTATTCTTTTTGTAATTTTTATATGATTCACGCCAGACTTTCATGCTGTATTTAAATTATGAGCAGTCTTTTAGTTCGCAAACATTTTTGAAGAAATGAGTGGGGGAATCGTTACAATCAAAGTGAATTACTTTGGTTAACCCCATAAGTGTTCTGAAATTTTTCTTCACTCAAAATATACCTAACCTTTAACCAACACGACATGAATGTTGCCAGCCTATCTCAAGGAGAAAGTGAGAGAAAGAGCGGTAAATGAATCAGAAGGAAAAGGAAAATTATGAGTAGTGTTAGCTATAAATAACCTACGAAATTTTGTTGATTTTTACGTGAATAAGTACATAATTTTCGCAATATTAGACAGAGGCCATAGAGATTGACGTGAATCATAAAAAAATATTTCAAAAGACTCACATAATAGCGAACCATAGACAGACAAATATCTTTGTTATTTTTCATTATTAACTTTTTAGACCAACATTTACTAATATTAATTTGAATAAGATAAACATATCAATATTAATTGTAAATATTTTAGAATTGCAAGGTAATATTCCCTCACAGTCTTAAGATAACTATTTTAACATGAACCTCTTTAGTTAATAATTTGATATAAAAATAGTTTTGCTAGTGATTCATTGTGAAAGTGTGCCAATTAGTTGTAAAATGGATATAAATGGTTGCCAATGCTGTCTTTATTATAAATGCACTGGATATTCTAACTGATTACATTTGGGTTTTTCCTACGAATTGAAATATAGTAAAAAGTTAAACAAAGTACAAAGAAATGAAGCTAAAAATAAAAGTTATAGAATTTTTAATGACAATAAACTTTTTTGTTATGTAATTTATTACAAAGGAAGTTGTTTTAAATACAATAAAGAAGGAATTTATCATTTATTTTTTAATTTCGTAAAAAGTAACGGTAGGTATTTTTAATTGGCCCCCTATATCCAAGGAGTTTTAACAGGAAATACAACCCATCGCTAAGGTAGAGATACACAAGACACAATTAATAAAATAAAAAAATAGATGATAACTGTGCAACCAGTTAGGTAGTACTAAAGCCACATCGTATCTCCACTGATTGTATACATGTAATTACATACTGTAGTGTTTTCAATGTCCTACTGAATATCCAGTGTAAGTTTATAATAGAGAACACGAGTTGTCCCCAACAATTAAAGTAGGTATTTAATTATTATATTTATTATTATCACTGTGGTTTGTACATAATGATATACATGTGAAATAAAAATTCGGGATGTCATCTTTTGATATATTAAGAGTAATTAAATTGTTTTGCTAAAATCATCGTTTTATTACTGTATTTAATTTTTTTTGTGTACGTATTGGAATAGATTAATTATAAGTGAGCACAAGTCTCTCCTACCATATCATACTCTGTCGGGACGCTCCAGTATGGATGTGGGAGGGTTAAATGGCCAATCCAATTAACAGACATTTCTAAACCCCCCTAGGGGATACTAGTGTCTCTGACAAGTTTAACGTGCCCACTGAACACTGAAGCACAAAAACAAGATTATTTTGCCACTAACGATCATCCATCTTCCATCTAGTTTCTAGTTATGAGCTCATTTTCATTATAAATATACTTACCTAATACCACACTATAATGTCTCTATATTGTAGTCATACTGTTTGGCAAGCAAAGAAATTTTAAGATTTAGCGTGCGAAATCGTAAAATTAATAAATAAAAATTACCGACGTTACTATAAAAGTCAACAAGATGTTACTGCTACCCAATACGAGATGTCGCTATAAGTCGTAGTTCATCAAACCAAATAAACACAGAAATACGCAGTTATTTGTATCTATACATTATTTTATATTTATTATTTTTACATAACGTTACCACCACTAATTAATTGTGATAACGTTGCTAACATAATAAAAACTAAATATACAATAATAACCTATAACAGCTGGCTTTGCATTCTACGATAGGTACCAGAAATCTGTAGTCAAAATGTAAAACGGGGTGCAAACTTGATTCAAGCATAGAAAACTCATTCTTTTAACTACAGATGACTCAGGAGATTTTTTTTAATTGATGGATTTCGAACGAAGAATACTACAAAGTTCACCAGATTTTTCAAATTATTGTTGGCAACACCGACTTTGTTTATAGTTTTATCTTTTTTTATCACCGACCATAGATAACAGTATTATTCACCGACAGCGACGGTTTCCATATATAACAAAGTACTCTGTGAGCGACGGCTCGGCTATATAACTCTTATCTATGACGGCTTGACGGTTCCTTTCCTTTCCTATTTTTAATTTTTCAAGTGTTGAAGTTAACGTCCACTCCCTTTTTTTAAAATCGAAAATAACTAATAAATTCTTTATTTTGCTGAAATAATAGTTGCATAAAGTCCAAAAGTGTTATATGCCTAAGGCCACAAAAATATTTCTTTTGTATTCTAAGTGAACGGAAAATAAAAACCGGTCACAAACAAGTTACCAAGTTAGTCAACAAGATAATCCTACAATCTACAACTACAATGGAAGTTGATAATAATAATGAAAATACTATGCGATGTTATAAAATGCCACCCAATGTTGGAGGAAACTTGAAAATTTCATGTGACGTTACGAGAAATACAGTTGCTATTTGGTCAAAATACCAGTTGTTTGTTTCTCGAGACCAAAATTTCAATGGTAACTTTGAAAACGTGGATTTCGAAATCGTTGACGTTATTGTATTAAAGGACTACTTAGCATGCCTGGACTGCAGTGGTAATATAAATACGTTTAAATTTCCTTCATATCCAGATTCATCATCATCCTTTATATTCTCTATATGGAAACAAAATATAAAATGCATTTGTGTCTGTCAGATTAAGGATCAGTGGTGTATAGGGAGTTTACAGCTTAATACATATACAAACGTAAATAGAATGACACTGCTCATTGAAGATTTAAGTAATAAACCTTATAACAAGGATACAATATTGCAATTCGAAATGCCGCCAACAGAGTGGATGCGCCCAGGAAATAAAAATATCATGGTTTCTGCTTATATAAAATCAGATATTTTAAAAAGAGATAACATATTTGGAAAGATAACCTATGTTTCAGATTCGGTATTAGTTATTGTTTCTTTTGATAAAAGGAATGTATATGCTGTTTTAGTTCCATTACAAAACAGACCTGGTAGAAGTCAGGCCATTCCACCATATGATTGGGTGAAACTTTACGCCAGTTGTATGGATATTGTGGATATTAAAATAAATATGACAAATGAAATATGTATCTTAATCGGTTTGCCTGTTGGTACTATTGTAAAAATTCCTTTCAAAAGCAAAAAAATCAATACATATCATCTTAATACTAGCATTCATAAATTTTTGATGAAAGGAAATAGTGTAATTTACACAGATGCATTGACAATGTGGAAGACTGGAAACACATTTTTTGAACCTAACTCTGCAAATACATTTGAACAGCTTAAAGTAAGAACTGTAAGAGATTTTTGTGTTATTGAAAATAACATCATCTGTATTACATTTTCAAATTTAATCTACATTTGTAACATAAATGACCAGTCATCTTACATAAACTCAAATGAAAGTGATAATACTTGTGAAATCCAACTTGTGACTAATTCAGACTATCTCAAAGAAATAAAGAGTACAGTTCGGAAAAATAAAGAGTTGATTAATAATATAAACAAGGAAAGTGCATACTTACTGGCCTTGTCATTATCCCAAAAAAAACACATGATGGATGAATTAATACAGGCATCAGCTTGTGTTTTTGATGATTATAGAGATATTTCTTCAAAAAATTATCATCTAACTTTAACTGACAATCTAGATGCCTATTATGACCCAGAATCATACTATTTCCTTATAAATATAGCAGTAAAAAGAATACAACACAAGCTAAACAAAATACTCTCTGATGTATTGGAT
Organism: Lerema accius; assembly: GCA_001278395.1. NCBI lineage: Eukaryota > Metazoa > Arthropoda > Insecta > Lepidoptera > Hesperiidae > Lerema > Lerema accius. The sequence goes on from LGAG01000411.1 coordinate 450,311, forward strand.
GATCTAAAGATTCACATCTCAATTATTGATCAAACCATCCTAAAAACTACCAGTGTCCAAATTAAAGAAAAATTAATGTTAAAAAATATTGTTATTCCACTAAAAAGGACAAATATGAATATTAGAAGATTGCAAATACAATTGAAGATAATTACAAACATTTCTGGTGACCATATTGTTATATATGAGAAATATATAGACTTAAATGCTGAAAATTTCATTAACTTAAAAACCAGCCCAGATGTTACGCTGTTAAAGAATAATGATGATTTGGATATGTTAATTTACAAAAGGGCAGTACAAGTTCATAAAGAATGCAGATTTCAATGGGCTGGATGTCAAAGAAACCAGTGGACATTTTATGTTAAATTACCTAATTGTAATTTAACATCTAAAGACATTTTAGGGTTAATAAATAGTCCGGATTTTAATAATGCAAAAAGCAATTTATATAAAGCCTTTATACACTTGGAGAAAGCATCAGAGGGAAAGAATTACATAGAATTTCAAGTGGGAAATGAAAAAGTTACATTGGATATTGTAAATCAAAAGCTGGTTATAACATGTGCAGATGTGATGGTTGCATCTGATATTAGGAACTTTTTATCCAATGTAATTTTTAACTCATACAAAAACAGTAATATACATACATACTACATAGCAAGTAATTCTCATCTTAATGACATTAAGGTAATAAATGTATATATTATTGTTATAATAATAAAGTTATTTAAAGAGGATTTTTAATAGTTAATACTTATACTGTAGAATAATACAACTTTTACAAATTTGCACATTTTTGAATCTCTAAATCATGATTGTTAATAATTTTGTATGATTATGATTACATATAAATTATTATGATTAATTTTAGAGTAGGTATATTCTATATTTTGCCAAACATGTCTACATAGAATTTCAAATAGATTAATCAACATACAGAATTAAACTTGTTTCAGTATTTTTATTTTTTTATCTTTATACACACCTTCTATTATTCTATTAAATTATGGTTTATTTTGTTTTCAGAATATGAAGAGCGAAGTTGACAATATAGTAAGCACTCCAAGGAGCATTTATCCACATTTTGGAGTGCTTCTAAATAAATTGCTAAACGAAATTTACTGTTCAATACCAATTTAAGGTTTTTTAGCTGTAGGTAAAAATGTGTCATATACTAACCAAATAAATCTTATTATTGTTATAATTATAGTTACCGTACCTTGTTTGTTTTATAAGAGATATAAATAAATTTTACTATTTTTATTTTGATTATTTTAATATTAAGTATAAATTTTATTGTCATTCCATTGTAAGATCGTGATTATTACACGTTCTTGAATTTGTCTTCGTCGGGAATAGGATATACATAATGTATGAAATATGACAGATAGATCTTTATTGTGCTTACAAATAAATACCTATAGAAAGCACTAAATCACTAATATTAAGATTATAATACAAAAAAGCCTACATCATGTTGAGATTATTTGGTAGACTGAAACTA
>LGAG01000411.1:467727-479103 GCA_001278395.1 Lerema accius
CTTTTTAAACTTAAAAACTAGAAATTAATCATAGAAAAGAGGTTGCCACATACGTTCAAAAACTTACAAGGTTTATAAAGCATAGACAAGTAACTAAAAATTAGGTACAAGTCTTCAATAGAATGACCTAAAAAGCGAAAACCAGTGTCAGTACAACAGTAAACAATTAAGTATATCTCCTAAACTATGTAAAATCGGAGCTAACATACATAACATACATGATTCGAAGACTACTTACCGTGAGGCATTTAAAGAGCTTTGGACGTCAATTGCCTGGTAACTCTGTATAGTTCTATGGGACCGCTTATACCGATGCAAATTCTTAATTCAATTTGTATGAGCATAATCGTAAAACATACAATACAAATTCGTAACTAATGTGCGCACTGCTAAGTTTTGCAAAACTGTTGAGACTTTTATTGTAGTTCTGGTTAGACTTAAAAAAAATTAAATAATTATTGACGCTGTCACTTTTGTTCAATTTATTTTTGCTGTATTTATGTACTGATTTTTATTTGTAATAATTTTGTGAGAAATCATATTGTCTTTTTAAAGTTTTTATTATTTATATTATGAGGAATAATTTAAACGATGAATGATCAATTATTTTATGGACTATTACTATGACGCGAACCCCAGATATTTTATTTATTGCAGAATATATAAAGAACGTGCTTTATTTTGCTACAGTAAGACAAGGGAAAATCTTGAAAGATACTACTGAAGCTCATTATTTTTCAATAGATGATCAATTAGTTTACGAGAATTATTATTCAGATTTTGGTCCACTAAATTTGGGTTGTGTGTACAAATATTGTACAATTCTGGATGAGAAATTAAAGGTGTACTTAAAAAAGCAGATAGCAATTGTTCACTATACGTCAATAGACCCTAGGAAGAAAGCTAACGCAGCTTTTCTACTAGGATGTTATGGTGTTATATATTTAAGTTTGCCCGCCAAAGATGCCATCAAACCATTACAAGTTCATGGACAAAATTATTTGTGAGTGTAGAAAAATCTATTATTTATAACTATGATAGCACGCCATAATTTATGTACCTGTTAATTAGCATTTTGCAGATTACCATAGTTAAAAAAAATATATTGACGCAAGTAAAGGAGTGAAATAAAATAAAATTAATATTTGGTGTCTTTTAGGCCATTTCAAGACGCTACGCAGGGTGAATCGTCCTATACTATAACTTTGATGGACTGCCTACTAGCTATTGCTAAAGCTAGAAATTTGGGGTTTTATAACTTCCAAGATTTTAACTACGACGAATATGAACGACTAGGTAAAATTCAAGGTGGAGATCTCAATTGGATCGTCCCAGGTATTACGTTAGCATGAAACTAAATAGGATTTATTAATTATATATATTTGTAATATACCCTCAATTAACTATGGCATTGAATTTGATTGAATGACAAAAAATAAATATGAGTGAAGGATATATTTAAGTGAATAAGATCGTTACGTGAAAAACCCCTAGTAAGTCTTTAAACTATTACTTTTAGGCAAATTTCTAGCATTCATTGGACCTGTGGACTATAGCGTGAATTTGTATCATCCTCCTGAAATGTATATTGACTACTTCTTAGATAATGATGTGCAAATTGTTATAAGATTGAATAAAAGACTTTACGATAGTTCTGTGTAAGTATAAACTGTTATTGTAAGGATTATTATTTTTAATACCTATATTTTGATGCGAAAAATAAGACGACAGTAAATAAAATAGTATGTTTGCTACAGGAAATTAGTAATTTTGATTGTGATTTAAAAATGGCGCCCATACACCCGTTATTTATTTTTGTATTGCACCGATTTGAATTAATTTCGTAGCCCAGTGTGATATAATTTGTTAATATTATTTTTTACAGGGCACGAATTAAGTAATACATTATTTTATTTGCTTCAGTTTCAGTAATGTGGGTATAATTCACTATGATTTATTTTTTCCGGACGGCTCATGTCCACCACGGCATATTTTAATGAAATTTCTTCAAATAAGTGAAAAATCCGATGGAGCTATTGCAGTGCATTGCAAGGTTATGAGTTTATATTTATTGCATCTTGCAAACGACCTAAATGTTACTTTTACTTACAAAATATTTTACTGTACTGTAAATATTTTATAGTAAATTAACGTAATTAATTGTATCGTTACTGTTACAAAACATTTTAATTATAAAATATCTTAATATTCATATAAAACATAACTATTGAAATATGTTGGTAAAAACATGGATTGACAGCTTTCTTATTGCATAGCAGAGAAAACATCTTTTTCAAATTCCTCTCATGAAAAATACTAATTCATCAAATCTAAGTACCTATTTTTATCACAGTCACTTTTTCATGGAGTCATTGTTCAGGCAGGCCTAGGTCGCACCGGGTCACTGATTGGTTGTTACCTAATGAAGCACTATCGGATGACAGCTCGAGAGGCAATAGGATGGATGAGAATCTGTCGACCAGGTTCTGTTATAGGACAGCAGCAGGTATTCACTGTAATGCCTCACATATTATTAGTATTTGTATTTGTACATACAAGCATACTATTGTAACAACTTAGTACAACTTTATTTAATGGATATTTGCGACAACATAGATGAAACATTCTTCCTCATTCCAGGGCTGGTTGGAACATCTCGAAGCTTGGCTCATAAAACAAGGGAATCTTTATAGGTATACAGCTAAATAAGACTACATACTACTTATTCGATATACTTATGACAAACTTCTGGGTTAATATTCGTAAAGTTCGTTTCAGGAAAAGCATGTATCGTGACATAGATAGATTACCCAAGCACCAACATGGGCTATATTCAATAGCTGAGAAGACGCAAAGGTTTAAATCGGTGGCGCTTAGTAAATCGCCGTCACCGCCGCCTCCAATTCAAAGGCAAACTCGGTCCGACACATCTCCTTCAGTTAAACCTAATATCTCCAGAAGTAAAGAAGGATCGTTGCAAAAAGGTAAAGGGTACATTCAAATTATATCCTGGTTATTTCTTAGATGTCTACAATACGTAACGCACCGCCAATTAATTTTTCAGTCTACTTTCGCTAGATTAAATGTTATTTTTTATTGTGTAGAGAGTTCAGAACTGGATGGTGAGTTATATGTGACGTCGAGCACCTTGAATATTAAACCAAAAGTATCACAAACTGTAATGAGGAGCTGTATATTAAAAACTTCGACTGAAGATGAGATTGATGGGCATGATAGTGATAGAAAGGTGTCCTTGTGGAATCTGTTTTGCTGCGTGCCTTGTACTGACGTTTTTAAAGATTGCTTTTGGCCGTTGGCGGTGCGTTGCGCAAAAATCATGCCCCATTTCTGTTATGAAAATAAATGTTGTTCTTTAATTGACATGGTTAGTTGATATATTCTTATTATTTGTATATAATGGTTGACGATTTATTCGAAAAATAGAAAGTAGATATTGGATGATAAGTGAATTAAAAAATAAAGTTCTGTGTTTAAGATAGGTTTTCATGTGACAATGATCTTATTTTTACATTGTTTAGACATTGAAGATTTTTAGGCCATTAACAAATAAAGAACTACAAGAAAATAAAAAAAATTTAATATTTTCAAACTCATTTTTGCTACGGTATTTATTCTTGTACCGCAAAATAGCGTAGAAAATATTATTTTTGTGCTTACACTTTTCTTTACTTAAAAATAATGTTAAATATTTTTTTCTTATTTTAAGGCCCTAAGTCTCCGCAGAAGAAGAAACAATTCGAGTGGTATGTGACATCGTCACCAGTAAATACTTATATTAACAGAGTACAACAAAATAGGTATGTGACAAAACTAGTATTCCATATATTTTGGTGATATTAATGTACATGATATTTTCTTATTTAATATAACTTGAGTAGGAATACTAGTGGTGATGTGACACGTCGAAGCGATTCAGGCGAACCTCGAAGTGTAAGAATACCCCGGTCACCTGTACGTGGACATCCTGTTAAGACCCGTGAACAACGGACAAATAGCCATACTATAATGGTAAGTAGTTATTCTTAATAAACATTGCAGCAGCATTGACGATAATTAAATACTACGCATTTTTTTATAACTGTCTTTTCTTACTTAATTAGGAATCCAGTGCTAATAGCATAAGGGCCGGTTATCCAATACCGACTTTCTTGACTACACAGGGGCCTGTCATAAAAACTGTTTCTGATGCAAAGGTAAAAAATAATATTTTGTGAAAATTTTAATATTTTTCATTAAAATACGTAACGTACGTTTTTGGTTGAACCTTTAATAGAAGTACTGAAATGATTTTATTTCAGAACTTTTTAATGAGGAGCAGTTTAGAAACTAAAGGCACTAATAAACATTTAAAATCTACAATCACTGTAACTCCTCAATACTCTTCAAGAATCACAAGCTTTTTAAATGAGAGAATTGATGTGGATCATAATTCACGATATAAACCAGCGTATTATAAGCCAGGTTTTTGTTTTTTACACTGTTTTAATAGATAAGATAATATGATAAAATAAGATATTTATGGTTTGAAATAATACAATAGCTATATTTCTTTGTTGTATCTAAAGTAAGCAATCCGCAACAACGTCCGCGGCTGGGCAGAAGTCCAAGTCCACCTCCTTCAAAAATGGCAACCGAGAAGTCACGTGCAACAAATACTCCTATACACACTCCGATTGACAAATTCCTCGTGAAAGAATCTAAAACAAATTTGAAAGAAGCACTGTCTCGATTAAAAGGTAACTTTAAAAATATTTAAGTGTTATGATTACTCATTTCATTGTAAGTTAGTAATTAATTTATGAACTTGCTTATCACTAACTATTAGTAAAATCATGAGTTTGTTTTAAAAAGGTGATTTTTATATAGAAAGGGGTAAAATAAATTCAATAAATTAAATTAAAAAATAAGTTGGTAACCCTTAATGCATTACGCCCTCTTTTCTTTTTCCCTTCAATCTTCGTGAGCAATTACAGTACTGGCAACTGGCAATTTATTATTTCTTTGATTTTTGAACGATAATTCTGTTGTCAAATGTCAACTGTCATGGGATTTGAATTGACAAATTCATAACCTATTCAAACATTTTGATTTCTCAATTATGTTGAAATAATGATTTTAAATTGAAAACTATACGATGATATAATTTATAATCGCTAAGTGCATTACTAACGCCACCTGAGATGGGTGCATTAGTTTCGAAAGCGTTACGGCCTTTAAAATCTTACAACATTGAAAATCGCGCTCATCGCGTGATTTCCAAGGAAAAACCGAAGCCAGCGCCGACCTACCCTTCTAGCGCTGAGGACATACAACGGGCAATGAAAGCCGATCCTAACTTGGATAGTAAACTCGATACAAAGGATCCTGAACTGTATGATAGGTTGAAAGAAGTTTATGTAACATCCTTAGGAAGACCAGAGGACGATGTGACTGAAGAGCGGAAGAAACAAAACTTGAACCGACCGCTGCCTCAGGACAGGAAGCAAGTGGAAGACTTCGACTTTGGACTGAAGGAACCAGAACGCATCCCATATGGACGCACTACCCTTAGACAAGCCGTTGAGTTCTTAACCCTTCATCAGTCCAATCCCACTGAAGTTACTATTAATAAAATAGCGATGGAATACAAGCTCAAGGAAGAGGATGTTGAGGATATTGTAAAATATTTCAAAACATATGAAGTTTATGTTCCGGAAACAAAAGAATCTGCGGCAGTCTTCGCCGGACCTGCGTTGCTGCGACAACAGCTGGAACAAGCTAGGCTCAAAGAAATAGAGGACAAAAAACATAATTTAGATTCTAATGTAGATAATGAAACTAAGCAAATAAAAGGAGCAGCATAGAATTAATTGTAACAAGAAGAATGTCTTAGGTAATTAGTTAATGAAATTAAGTTGCTATTTTAAAGAATAAAGGTTGAAAGTATAGCTATAGTAGTTACAAAATAATAGTTACTTTTAGCATCTATGCCTTTGTTTTTCAATTAAACGATGATTGGAAATGCTAATAAGTAACAAGGAGTTTCAATATCTTTAATTATAAATAGTAATAAAGCTTCGAGATAAAATACAAAAGTTCATCATTACCATCTTGTAGGATGTAGCAAAAACTCAGTCAGATTAACTGCTTATTATTTAAATAACAATATAAATATTATAAGATTGTGTATTTATTTCTTATTTTGCTTCAATACAATACTCTTTTAGGTACATAAATTATGCTTTAAAAGCTTGTAAGGCCTCTAACTATAATGATTAATTGTTGAATTACTTTTTTTAATCTGACTTGTAGTAAAATTGAAATACCAATCATCATCAATTTACTTGTTGAGTAATTTAATTTTATTGATTTCTTAAAATGAGTTAGTAATTAACTATTCTTGAAATTATATTATTTTCATGTCACAATAAATGGATTCTCAACATAAGTCAATGGCCTTGAAATGTAAGAAAAAACTTCAGTAGACAATATTATGATATCTTAGTACTTGGTACAAAAGAGTGTTTGTTCTATGAATATTTCTGTGATAATAAACTTCAATATAATTATTCACCTGTTTGTTTTATCGAGCTTGTCCTTTAGTTTGAGAACATTTTAGGTTGTATTAAATGTAATATAATACTTACATACATATTATTTGTTAAAAGCTTTAGACGTAGAGTAGTTAGAAAAATAAAGGTTGTTTTAATTGTTAATTTTTAGTTTTATTAGAATTCTCATTACACAGGTTAGAATACTTAGTATGAATGGTTTAATAAATAATTATTGTAAGTACTGCCTGTAAAACCATTAATTGAGAAGATTATAGAAAATGAACAAGATTTATTCTTAAAACTTGTAATATGATAATGCTTAACAATCCCACTTAATTGTTTTCTTGGCACAGTATCAAATACTTAGCACATAGTAATTAGAAACTTATTTGTTCTAAAGTGCCACAATTAGATCAAAATTAAATAGGTAATTTGCGTTGTTTTTATATTGAGATATTAACGTATCCATATAACGCGCAACATATTTTTTCCGCTCGATTTTGTATCTTCCTAGTAGCTACTGCTGCCCATGGACATCGTAAGAAACTTGAAGGACTGTAGGTGGACCGTTTAGGTTGGTAGGTCTTGTTAGTAATAGGTTTTATATAATAAATAAACATTTTCCCGTTAGTGTCGAATCCGCGCAATGGATCGATTGGGGCGGCGTCCCTTGGGGCGCAACGGGAGGCGCCGGCCGCGAGACAAGCGCCCTCTATACGCTCCGATGAGAGACCCGTCGCCACACAAGGAGACATGCTCAACAGTATTAAGGTAATAAATAAGACTTTAGGAAGTTTTAAAGTTTATTTAAAAGTTATTTAAATTTTTTGACTTTCGTTAAGTGAGCTATTAGTTCCTAAGACGAAATAAATGATTTGAATTTAAGGTGTGAACCGTATTTACCCCTGACGCAAAAAGAGGGATGTTATAAGTTTGACGTGTCTGTGTGTCTGTCTGAATGCGGCAGGAAGCGATTTCAATCTATTTTTTTTTTGTGTTAAAGGTGATTTATTGTATGTAGTGTTTGATGAAAATCGGTTCAGCCGTTTAAAAGTTGTAAGGGGTGAAAGTGAGCCAGAATTACCGGATGTCTGCAAATAATAGTATTTGAGATATATAGAGCGGGGTCTCAAAAAAAAGCGTACTGAAAGATAAATAAAATCTCGATTCTAATATCTGGTAGTGTATCTGTAGGTATACCTAATCTTACTTGTAATAATTGTTTTTCATTTAATAGTTTCAGAGAAGATTTCGCGACACTTTTCATGGTGAAAAGTTCACCACGATATACCATGGCGGCAACAACTGGTGTGTAATCAATCATATTTTATATCCCCTCTAGTTTAAGGTATAATGTGCATTGAGACATTTCTAAGGCCATTCTGAACAATCGCTTTAATTGAGTGCGCGAGGAGGTTAATGTTATTGGGGAATATGTATGTATGTACATTTCTTTGGCATTACGCTTTAGAGAATAAACTGCTTGTCGAATTTCAATAGTGTGTCACTGGATTCGACTTCTTTAAGGGAGTGAAGCAAAAGGTCGTATTCACCTCAATAACGCTATAAACATTTTGCATTTCAGTATTACATCGACTGCATCCAGAGATAAGTCAAGTGTCAAGAGTGGTCACACCAAGTCTAGTGTTTCTGGCACTAAATCGACAAGGATCAACCATGATTGCAACAGGTTAGATTTTATACATTTTAATTTTTTTATTGGCACTCTCCGTCAATGTTTTTAATTAAAATTTTAATCTTAAGTATTACGTATTATACATTATGACCGTTTGTTTCAAAAGATGAAATCAACATTGCTACACTAAAAAATGTCGCACGGATTATTTACAAAAATACTTACCTGTTTTTATACTTACTGTTTTTTTCTGAAGTGAAACAAGGACAGGTTGCTGTAGTAAAAAATATGTACCTAATGTAGATTTTTTTTTACATTTTTCATATTTTTATAACTATAAGTAGAATTAGTTGAAGTAATGCATTCCTGACTGGTTCGCTAGTAGGACATAATACATTTTCTTGTATTACTCAGAATCAAAGTTCGGAAAAGACGCAAATAGGAGAAAACTATCATTTCTGGTACAATCATTATACCAGGAGTACCAAATAGTAAGTTCATATTTATTTCATTTAATTATTTATTATTTCATACATCAATTGGCGTAGCGTGCTTTTTAGGGGTCCTGTATCAAAATTTATTTTGACGGTCACAAAGTGCCTAGTTACTTTATCTCAACTAAGAGTAAAGTTTTCTTATGGTTTAAGTTTAAATGAAATTATAGAAAACATTTTACGAATTTTCGCTTAAGTATACACATTCGGGACCCCTTTAGCCCGGGGGCCCCGTAGCATTGATACGGCTACACCCCGAATCGTAACAAAATGGCCGACATCAGGAATGCATTTTTAAAAGAGCCAGTGTAGATAACTATATTCCTTCCTTCAGTCCTTCTCCAGATGTGTCTCCTCCAAGAAATTTCTTCCGCGCAGCCCGACCGTCTTCTCCAAAAGGCGCGCGAAACATGCGACCTTCTTTCTACTAAAATCTTGTAGCATATACTTATAAATTATAATACACACTCCAGGACATCTCAACCGAACCACCATACATTTTGTAAATTTTATATGCTTGAAATATAGGAATAATAATCTTAATCTGCATAGTGGTTCGATTTAAGTGTCCCGGAGTATATTTTAATTTAATTTTGTTATTGTCCTGTGTCGTGTAAATCAAATGTGAATTGGTTAAAATAAAATAGTTTATTTATTACAAATGCGTTTTATTTACATAGGTACTTAACTAATTTATTTACAAGTCAACATGTCGACGAACAGAAAAAGTAATGATTTCAATTTGCTTATACATATAAATAAAATAGATCTTGACGAACAAAATAATACTAAATAGTAAATACAGTAGATTCAGGGAGTTTTGAGCTGTATGTAATTCAATATTCAATTGCACCTCATTCGTATTGCAAGAAATTTAGGTCTCGATCCTCCAGCAGTCTATCTTAGGACATTTTCAATAAACCATCCATTATCTCTGGCTCAGTGAGTTTTCTGCGTACTCTCAACCTTTTAATGTCTTACTACTGATTACGGGTCCCTCTATAATAACGGGGACCCACTGCTTTGCTCTCCGGGGTACAATTTTCTGTATGTTTCAGTTATTATTTAAGGCAGTCCGGAATCGGGAGGCGCCATACAATTACCATCCGGGTATCTTTTCTTAAACGCCGCTATTAAATCGGGATCAACCAACCTTACACCGTCCACTTGGTTACCTAATGTTATCCTGGAAAAAAACAAGATAAGAATGGTAAGATACTGTGTATATTCACTTATATTATTATTTATTTATTGATAATTAGAACGACTATACAATAATTTACACTAATTAACACAAGATTTAATAATATGCATGGCATGTCATTCAAGTAAAACATTGATAGTTATAACATTAATTTAAATATAAAAAAATAAAATAAAGATTGAGATTTCATAACAAAAATATAATTATATCAATAAAATAAAAATTATATGTTCCCTAGATAGCGCTTACAATTGTTTTTTTTTTTTAAATTTTATAGATGTCGCTGTAACGTATGAAATAATACTAATTCTATAACAATACTCACCAGTTAGGTTGCACGTTGTGTGGTCGTCCGAATAGTTCTATTTTTCTCGTTCCAGGACTAAGTCGTTCTATAACAACATGTATTTTAAGCATAAATAAAATATAGTTTTTTTTTCGAAAATCTATAAGCAACATTTTTTCGAAAATTTGTAATCAAACTTATAATTTACATAACCAATGGAGTGAGCTTCAAGCTGTTTATTCTGTAGAAAATCAAATGTACATACATACATACAGACAAACATACAGTTAATTTTTTTAAATTGTCCTATTTTTCACGAAGTTTCAAGTAAACCTTGTAACGGAAATCACACATTTTCGTGTTATTCGCACATTTCCAGTCAAATTTAAATTATTCCATCACTTCAATATCACAATATATAGAGCGCTTAAATATTCAAAAAAGCTACTTAAAAACTATTTTGTTTCAAAAAATAAGACAAGTTAAAAAAACGGTTTATACTTTCGAAAAATATTGCAAAAATATTACCTTCCTTTTGGGGTAATTGTGTAAAAAACCTCACAAAGTTTATTAGTATTTTTTTTTTGTCTTACCAATAATGCCATATATTTCGTCCGGCTTGTGCGAGGTGGCGCGCACCTCGGCTACGATGACGTCACAGTCCAGTCCTCGGTTCAGATTCTCAGGGTTACCTTTCATGCCTACCTGTAATACAACATTTGATAAAATAATATATATAAATAATTTAAAATTTGGTTAATTTTCATACAACGCTTCATCCTCTATTTCCCACCCATAAATTGTGAATTTGCAAAAATCCGTTCTTAGTGCTCCCTTAAACTTTTTAAGGAACCTCTGTGCCAAGTTTAGGCTGTAGCGTGTCTGTCAGTCAGTTAACATTTTTATTAAGTATGATGATTAATCTTATAACCGGAACTGGTAGCAAGCTGTTAATTTCCATGCGTCTTTGTCATTAATATATTAATCTACACTATAATAACCCTTGCCATCTATAACACCTCGTCATCCCATTGTACCAACCAGACAGAAAAGCAATGATATAGTGGTTTGAACTTTGGTCTCCCGAACCGAAGTTCCTGGGTTCGATCCCCGGCACGCACCTCTAATTTTCTAAGTTATGTGCGTATTAGAAACTAATTAATTATCACTTGCTACGGTGAAGAAAAGCATCGTGAGGAAAC